>JAKCPI010009873.1:0-38177 GCA_023213315.1 Euborellia annulipes
TTAACTCATGGACCAACACATGATATATATAATTCTTTATTTATTAATTGCATAATTGAGTTAATTTCTCAAAACGTCCATCTAGATCGCGCCTCAGTAACGGAGAAATCTGAACGCTTGATTTGAGCGGCGTTTTTCTAGTAGACTGAAATCAGCGATCTATCATAATTTAAATAAGCGAGTGCGTACTGTGGTCCAACAGTAGGGCATGTTGAGCGTAAATCGACAAGATCCGTGGTGCAACTCCCGCCGGTACCTACATTTTCCGCTTATTTAAATTGATAAATACTTGGTTATATGTTTTTCATAATTACCTCATGGACCAACACATGATATATATAATTCTTTATATATAATAACATTTATAAAGTATTTATTGTTAAAAGATTAATGAAAATCAACCAAATGCATTAAATATTATTAGCTACCATTCTGACATCTCTTGGCAAATTTTTGAATTACCTGATTTTTTGGGCATACTTTTTATGACACACTACGCCTTCTTATCGGGAAAAACATGCGTAACCACTTCGCTCCCGAGCCCCCTTAAATATCTTGAAAAAATCTGATGTGTGTTTGCACAGCACACAACTTGATTTATAATTTTCTATAAAATTACTTTAGTATTATTAATTATATTTCTTTGTGTAAATCCCCAAAGGGATAGAAGGAGGAGGGGGGGGGGGGAGTTAAGTCTCATAAGCACCGCTTGTTCCTTGCAGCTGGTAGTAGTAAAATATGGCCGTGTTATACACTAAATCGGAAATGAAAAATGGTAAAAGTTTTTCTTCTCCCACTCTCGAAGATAGAGTAGGGGAGACCGGGGCAGGTTGGCCCACGGGGCAGGTCGGCCCAGTCGCGATATTTCGCAGAATAATTGGACGATTGTGATACGGATCAGAATGAAGGTTAATAGCACTGCCACACACCTTCCGCCAAAACAACTATAGCGATCGGAGTAAATTCGCATGAGCTAGGATCATTTATTCGTTTTTTGCACCTTGGAGTAAATTTTCATTAGTTGAATAAAATTGTTTTATCTACTTTTTGGTTACTTCGAGGATAAAAAGTGAGCACTATGTTTAAAGGTTAGAGTATAAGGATTATTTCTCCATGGCATATTAATTAAAAAACATCAACGGGATTTGTGCGGGATAAAAATTGTTTCAAATATGACGATGGGGCAGGTTGGCCCAAAAATGACGGGGCAGGTTGGCCCACTCGATTTCTTGCCATTGTATGTATGAAATCGTTAAACCGTGTTTTATCTTTTCAATTTTAGTGGCAATGAATGATGTAAAAGTAACAAAATAAAAATTATTATAAATATCGATGTTATACTGGCCGTCATTGAGAGTTTATTGGAGGAAATTTTGCATCATAAATGAGCACGTGTGTTTGTTTTTGGGAAATTGTTGTCAGATATATGAATATGTTCTTATTGTTTTCTAAAACGTTCTAGTTCTTTGAATATGTGTGGTTAGGGAAGATATGAATGTTTCCGCTTTTTTTTTTTTTTTTTAAACATTCACACTTTTTTTCCCATTCACACTTCATTCACACAGTCTTTCGGTAACTCAGGCCATATAAGACTTTTATGATAACTAGAGACCGGAAAAAAAAGCATAAAAAAATGGAAAAAAAGTGCTTAAAAAAGCATAAAAAACTTGAATAAAAAGTTGTTAAATAAGCATAAAAGTTGAAAAAAAGCATCTCATAAGCAATTTTTACTCATACCAATGGCGTATACAAATTTTTTTTTGAAGAAACTAAATTTATTCCGCCCCGCCCTGCGAAAAATTTTTTTTGCGGAACCAAATTTTTTCACCCTGCTGAAAAAAAATTTTTTTACAGGGCTATATTTTTTCACACAGCGGGATTTTTTGGAAATTTTTTTTTTTTGGGGGGGCGGCCCCCCCCCCTTATATACGTCCCTGGTGTATGCGTGTGTGAATGGGAAAAAAAATTTTTTAATAAAAAAAAAAAAAAATTATAAATATTCGTAAAATAAGTTCAAATAAGCACGAAAGGAAAAAAAAGCATAAAAACTCAAAAAAAGCAAAAAAAGCATAAAAAATGCAATCTCAATGCACTTAGTTTTTCCTAATTCGTATAGAAATTAAATATCTAATGGTTGCTTATAAAATTGAGCAATAAGCATTTTGCTTAAAATCCGGTCTCTAATGATAAACGTTGTATTAATAATTATATATTTTGGGGGTCCAGACATTCTTATTTAAGCCATTTGGTATCCGAACCCGCGACTTTTGGTATACGAGGTTAGCACGATAACCTCTACACGAAGCCCCGAGGGCTAAGAGATTTTTCAAAAGAGCACAAATTGAGCGTTGGGAGAGAAAAGTTGGGACCCTTGTTGGGATACTCTTTTTGCCAACTTGCCAAGCCCAAGTAAGGTGTCTGCAATGCTCTTCATAGCATTCTGACTCTCATCTCCAACCTCTGGACCACGGTTATAACAGTGATTCGTAAATACAAAAGAAAAACTGAAAAAGGAAAAGTTCTTGAAGTCACGATATACTTTTTTTTGATTTAGTACTCACTTATTACTGAAACTGTTGCAATAACCAATTATAATTTAAAATAAACTTTGTGTTTTTAAGTTGTTTTAAATTATTTTCTTGCATTTTAATTCATATAAAAATAACAAATGCCTTCCGGGCCAACCTGCCCCGAGGTCCGGGCCAACCTGCCCCGACCACGGGGCAGGTTGGCCCACTCGAAATATTTTAGAAATAATTATTTTTTTTAATTTTAACATCAATTTAGGAGACTTTTACGATGACCATTTGGTAGCTTAAGGTTGCACCAACATTTTAAAATAAAAACATAAACGAAAATGATTAAATAAAAAATTTTATAAAAGAAATGAAAATTAGTGGGCCAACCTGCCCCGGTCTCCCCTATAGCTATAATATTAGAACATTTTCTTAAATAATAAAAAGAAATAATTCTATCTCAAGTTTAAAGATATAAATAATAAAAAAAAATTAGAAATTCTACAATATCATTTAAAATATAACTTTTGTCAAAAGAGATTGTTTTGTCTTTAATAAGAAACAAAATTAATGTATAAAGAAGGAATCTTAAAAAAATAATTAAAAGACATTTTAAGAAATATTTTAAAATTTTTTAAGAGGAGAGGAAAAAAACAAAATTTAATTTTCTGTTAAAATGTTGGAGAAATGGAGAAATCCGCGTCAAGATTAAAGTAATAAACTAGACTAATTTTCTTTTATTTTCTAAAAAGTTATAATATTTGTGTAACAACAAGAAAAAAAATGAATTGTTTACAACAATCTCTTTTGAAAGATATTAAGTTAGCTTGAATTAATATACAAAGGGTAGATCAATTCATAAATACGGAGATAGGCAGTCTAGAGAAAATTATCTTGTGTTAATTAATTTATAAAATAAAGCCAAATTGATTGAAATTGGAAACTCATCTAAAGTTTATCTCAGGAAACACTTTGAACATCTCAAATTCTTAGAGGGTCCTTCTTTATTGTCTACTCGTTGAACAGCCACTTCTCTTATCAACATCTTATATCTGATATTCAATTAAAGTAAATGATAATAAGATAGAGAGGGGGGGGAGGCTTGCTTTTCAGAAATAATAACTTATTTAATTAATTAATTAAGAAATGCCAATAGTACGGTATTTAAAACTGTCTCAAACACGGTTTTTTAGATTTTCCTTTCTAGAACAATATGGATCGGTATTTAAATTTTTTTCATAAAGTCTATAACATTTACACACCCTGATCACAGATTAAAAATATTTAATAAATAAACTCTTAGTAAAATTAATAATAAAATTTCATATTTGCGAGATGGGCTTGTGTTTGATAGGGCAAAAATTGCGCCCCCTGGATTCGAGCATGGACCTCCACGCTTTCGCGCCGGGCGAACTACCCTTATCCTAGGGAGCCCAATACACATAAAATCTCGCCTATTATAGAAATTAAAATTTCATTGACACAAAATATCTCAAAAACTGCGTCTTAGAATAAATGGACGATGTTATGCACGGTGGAACCAAGCGCCATTAACCTAAATCTCTTTCATTTGCACAATTGTAAACAAACCCAATGGCAATGACTTTTTTTCTTGTTTTATACAAAAAAAAAAAAAAAAAAATGCACAGAGTAGATCTTCTTTTTCCCTACAAAATGACGGTCTTATCCCAATTTCGATCATATTGGCGCTTGGTTCCTTCTTACATAACATGGTCCAAATGTAGTCCACCCGCCGCGAAAGCGTGGAATCCTTGGTTCGACTCCAGGTGGCACAATTTTTGCCCAATCAAATATATACAAACTCCTCTCGCAAATATGTTATCTTAATCGACTGAATTATTTACAATCTATTTGAGCGTTGATTGAGAAAAATTCCATCTTTTTAAAAACAAATCTAGTTAATAAAATTTCAATTTCGCTATATTATATTTAGGCCTCGGATATATATATTTTTTTAAACATAAACTCATTCTGAATATAATAATTAGTTGATCAAAATAGGCCTATCGTAATGTTAATATGCTATAATTACCATACTCCCACTATAGTATGTCTAAAATAGTAAAAACAAATTCTGATCATATTTAGTATTCTTATGGCATATGTAATTTAATTCTATTTCTTTTGCTAGAAATTAATTTTCTTCTTCTTGTTAATTTGTTTCTTGCAAAGTTAATATTGTGTTTTAAAAACAAGAACCCACAAAGTAGGAACGACATTGACAAACCACCCTCCTCACCATCTTTAACTTCCTTCTCTTACTGCCATTTCATATTTAAACAGAATTAATTTACAAATAACATAAAGAGAAAAAATAAAAAATAAAAATCTTAAAATAAGATTAAAAAGGATCTCATCCGAAAAGTTTTACTTATAATTTAATATTAAGTTTTTCTAATTTCTTATTTATTTTTTTTATCAGGTTAAAATAAACATTTCTTTCTCTATTCATAAAGTTCGTATTAAATAATATTAATTTTCAGCTTTAGTGACTTTGGAAATTTCCTTTTTTTCTTTTTAAGGTTAAAAAAAATCCTCTGCTAGCCTATTTGTTAAGGGAAATAGAAGCCAGAGCTGTTCTTGAAACCTCCTGAGTCCTCCATCCTTCCCCCTGGATACGTTCTGTTTCGGAGGGGGTGCTAAAAAATTTGGAAAATGAGGGAGGAGTAATATTTCTTCAATGGCATTCATTTAAAGAGTATACAACGTTGACGTAACGTCTTACTAATGAACAGTTGTTTTTTTTTTCAAAAATTATTATTATTAAAGTGATTTTTATTTATTTTTTTTAATTATTTAAGGTTTTTTCGACAACAGATGTCATTTATACCCTGTCTCTATTTATTTCAATTTATTGATAGCCAATTAAATTAAAATACATTTATATAATTAGATATTACTTCATGTACCCGAAAAAAGATATAAGGGTGTGCCGCCGGGAGTCGAACCACGGATCCACCGATTTGCGCTCAGTGTGCCCTTACCACTATCCGGGTCCATTCCTCCCGATGGCTAAATTTGCTTTCCAACTGAGTTCATATACCCGAATGCCGTGCTGTGGTCTAGTGGTAAGGGCACACTGAGCGCAAATCGGTGGATCCGTGGTTCGACTCCCGGCGGCACACCCTTATATCTTTTTTCGGGTACATGAAGTAATATCTAATTATATAAATCTCCGTTTCGCGGCTTACCTACGCGATGTATATAATATCTTAAATATTATATATAATTTCTTATTTAAAATACATTGTGGCATGTGACGGGATGCGAACCCGCGATCATTGGTTCAGAAGGCCAGCAAGCTAACCCCTGCACCAAGGCCCGAGGGCTATTCTGGGTTAAATTAATAAAATAACATTAGCTGCCAGCTCTTGTATTTTCTTTATATCTACACTGTAAAAAACAAATGTTTAGGAAGCAAACTTTCCTATACAAAAACATACTAAATTTAGTAAATCTTTGCAAAAACCATTTATAAATGTATTGTAATTTTCAAAAGCCGTTTGAAAATTAGAATGAAAATGTATTGTAATTTTAGAATGACATTTGAAAATTAGAGTGTAAATGTGTGGTAATTTTAGGCCCAATGCACACGGTGCAACTGAAAAGAAACTCATTGCAAACATATATCGTCAACTAGTCGCGTTTCAAACAGATATTGCATGGAGGTCCGCACACGAACGCAACTCAAGTTGCACCCAAAATGGCCGACGTTTTCAATCAGCTGTTTGTTCGGTTACTTAATAAAGATATTTTTGGCAATTTAAGGGTTTATTTAAGTAATAATAATATAAAATATTATTAATATTGAAATAACTAATATTTTTTATTAAAAATTGAAGGAAATATATGTAGTCAAGACAAATGAATTTCGAATATTTTTTAATTAATAAAATATAGTTTTTAAAATTAATTAATTAAGAAATATTTTTTACTTAAAATTTAGTAAAAATATTTATTAAAATAACTATAATTAGATTTCTTAAGTTTATATTGAAAAAAATTTACGGGGAAGAATAAAATATCATTCAAATGGAAAACGATGTCTAAAGAGTCATTTCAAAGGCCCAAAGGCTGGTATTAAACTAAATTTATTTTTTCAAATTCCAGAGAAAATTATAAAAATATTATGTATTTGTAAAAATGTAATTAATTTAGTTTATGGATAGATTTATTGGAAATTATTTAATAAAAAAAGATCAAAAATATCAGAATAGGCTATTAAATAAATAAATTTTTAAATAAGCAATTATATTTATTGGCTATATATAATATTTAAGATATTAGGCCTATATACATCACGTATGTAATATTAAATTCAAATCCCCTTTCGGGGTTTTGAATTTAATAAATAATTATATAAATACATTTTGTATTTTACCGCCAGTTCGATTTGAGTTTGCAACATAAGTTGCTTTCAAGTCGACACGGTCAGTTGCATTGGTGTTGCGTCGCCAACGCGTTGCAAACTTTTGTCATAGAGTTGCACCGTGTGCAGTGTCCCATTCAAATACACACAATCAAACTGAAAACAAACTAGTTGACGATATATGTTTGAAATGAGTTTCTTTTGAGTTGCACCGTGTGCATTGGGCCTTAGAATTCCTAAACTGCTTTCGAGAAAAAATACAATTTTTAACGAAAAATACTAAAATTACAATACATACTCTATTTTTCGAAGAAAATTGTAATTTTAAAATGTTTTTTTGATGTAAACATTTGTAAATTTAGTATTCCAAAACACACTAAAATTAAGATATTTTTTTTAGTGTACTAGAATTATAATAATTCACTTATCTCCGCAAATTTAAGCACAATAGAATCTTTGAATCGAATAAATATATTATCTTCTCGTTATTATAATATTATTTAATAATAATATTTAGTAATTATTTAATTGGTAATTTCTTGCTCTATGATATTCTTAATTTTTTTCATAACTCGATTGAAATCCCAATTGTGCTAACCCAACAACGTAGACATATTTAACATAACATAACAATTTACGGAATTGTGATTTTCAATCATTGCGGATGAACGAAATAAAGCCGGTTTGACTTTATTCAAATGTGTAATTACAGTACAGCAAAGAATTCTAAAGTTTGCTCTATTTCTCTTTCTATATGCAGAAAAGCAAAAAATAAATAAAACAAAGATGGTTTAAAAAATAAATATTTATAAGTCAATCAGCGACAATAAATAAAGGAGAGATAGATATTCTGTAAACTCATGCTCTGATTTAATTATTACTTTTTTTATATTTCTATTAGATTAGCTTGAATAAGCCTAGAAATTACGATATATTCAAAAAATTATCTTCACTCAAAATGTTTAACCCAAAAAATTTTTTTTTTAAATTTCATTTAAAGGGACAAACCGCCCCCCCCCCCAAATGACGCCTCTGCGTAAAACGTAGGCGAAACAAGCAGTCAAGGTGAAGCGCAAGTCATGCGGGCACTTTTGGTTACCTAACTAACAGGCGACTCCATTAGACAGAATAAGGAATCATTCATTTTCTTTACTATTTATTATGAGAAAAGAAAATATCGCAATCTCAACTAGAGTTTGTTTGTTTGTTAAATGAAAAACAAAAAGCCTAAGAACCCAAGAATTAAACACATTTAGTGTGACTGAACGCACACTTTGGAAATTGAAAGTTGTGAGAAGAGATCCAGCCAAACAGGATAGTCTCGAATGAAAATCTCAATAAAAGAAATCGTTTCAGCTTTAATTAGATAAGGCCATCTTCAGTCTTGATGAGCTGAAACGAGCAAAATTATAACACAACAACATAAAAATATTTATATAAAAAAGATAAGTCTTGCAATTTTGGCAATCTCAATGTTCAAATAAAAGAAAATTTCATAACCCTGATTTTTTTAAAACTTCAACTTTACTTACAAGTTTTCTGCAATAATAATAAATGAAATGACCCTGTCTAAGATAATCTTGAGATTTAGAATTTTTTTTTTTTAGGGGAAAATCAGAACGATTTCTTTAACGTTCTCCAGGGAAATCTACCTTTAAATAAAAGGGGTCTCTCTCTCACTCTCCCTCTCTAGAGATAAAATTGATCACAAATTATTTAGATTTCTTCTACTCTTTTAAATATTTATTATGTTTTTCCTTTCTGGATGTTGAGATGGGGAAATTTACTACTTGACTAAGTCGTTAAATGGAATTCAATTTTAACGTTATGTTTTCTATCTCTTCTATTGACATTTGTGTGTCTGTGTGTCTGTGTGATCATTTAAACGCTTGCTCATTTTATTCTTGTAGAGAATATTATTGAGAGAAAAGATTAATCAAGATTTTTTTTAACCCTTGAGTAAATACCAACCCTGATTCGCAAGCTCATTTTAAAGGGACTGTAAAACTCTATTCATCGATATCGTTTTAAGTAAATATAACTTTGCGAAATGATTAAATTGTGTGAAATCATAACCAAGTCAGTTTTTTTTTCCTAGAAAGTAGATAAATAAGTAATATTCTAAATGGGGAATTTGTTTTTATTGGTGAATTAATATTCATCTTCAGAAGTGGAATCACAACTTAACTCTGAAGATGTCGCTGAGAGAAGGAGCTGTTCAGGAAGAGAGGATGTCAGTCAATCGGAAGAGCCGCAATCAAATAAAAATCTCAATTCAGAAGACGTTTCGGCCTTAATTGCGTAATGCCATCATCAGTTCTTATGAGAATATTGGCAATCTCAAGGCATACACCATTGAGATGCAGTTAGAGTTGTTATATATGGACCCTGTTACGCATTAGTGTGTCAAGCGGCACCTACCGAGTTTTGAGAAAAATAAAGTTTTTTGTTTACATTGGATTATATATAATTTTACTTTTCAATTGTGCAAGTAACATTAAATATAAAATTTTTTAGGACATATTTCATAAAAAATACTATTAATTAAAGCATTTGAAACAATATCCCGTGCTTAACTCAATTTTGAATTTTTTGGTCTTTGACACACCATTGCATAACAGGGTCCATATATAATTTTTTTGTCAATTGTGCAAGTAACATTAAATATAAATTTTTTTAGGACATATTTCATAAAAAATACTATTAATTATAGCATTTGAAACAATATTCAGTGCTTAACTCAATTTTTAATGTTTTGGCGCACTAATGCGTAACACGGTCCATATATGGTAAAAACATATACAAAATTATATAAAATATAAAATTTGCACTTAAGCTTCTATGGCAGTCTATAGTGCCAAGTCTCAAATGTACACATTTAAACTGATAAACCTACGTCACCTTATGTGCAAATTTTATATTTTATATAATTTTATATATGTTTTTATATATGACAACTCTATCTGCATCTCAATGAACAATACCTTGTGTTTGCCAATATTGTCATAAGAACTGATAATGGCATCATGTAATTAAAGCTGCAACGAATTCTGGATTGAGATTTTTATTTGATAGAGGCTCTCCTGATTGGCTGACATCCTCTCTGTACACTCTGCCTATTAATTTAACTCTGAAGATGAGAGTAATACTGAAATAGCTATAAAGCATTTCACCAATGAAAACCTAGAGATTCATTTAAAATATTATTTAATGTTTGATCTAGAGCCCACGGTCGAGAGCTTCAATTATTGAATAAAAATGAATCCTTGTCCACTCATTTACCTGCATTTACTTTTCTTCTATAAAGCTGAACTAAAATTAAGTGAAAAAAAGAGTTAAAAGTTTAGTTTGCGGCAAAATAGGACCCGCCATGATGATTATTATTATGGATACGTTCTTAACAAACGAAGGTTTCTTTTTAAGCATGCTATATGAGTTTTACGCAGGGCCGGAACTACGAAATTTTTTAGGGGGGCAAAATTTAATTTGTCGCCCCCTCCTTAAAATTTTCTATAAAAAATCTGGTGTGACCAGCACGGTGCACAACTTTCTCTTACCCTTCGGGAAGAGAAAGTTGTGCACCGTGCTGGTCACACCAGATTTTTTGTGTCGAGATATATTTAGTTTCCCATAGCACCTTAGTTTCAAACTTGCATTTTAAATGTTGACTGCTTGAAATAAACTATGGTTATTTTTCAAAATTTTAATCTCATATTTGGACATTTTATACACAATATAGAATCGTAAATAAATACAAAATTTCATAAGAATTGGAAAAAAAAATTTAAATGCGTAAAAAGTTCCAAAGGGGACCCCCTTTTGAATCGAAATTAACATACAAATCCCTATAGGAAATTAACATTAGGCCTATGAGAGAAGGCGGAGAGACAGACGATAATGTTTGCAAGTGAGAGAGAGAGAGAGAGAGTGATATATGTTTTCCCGGAAACAATTAAAGACAGAAATAAAATTTAAAAAAAAAATGGGAATTTAAATAATAATTGATTTTTAATCTAATAAAAAGAAAAAGATTTAAATTCCGTTACCATGGCAACCATTTCTATCTTTCCTATGAAGAACAAGAGTAAAGTGGTCTTCAGAAGATTTCAACGGCAAAATGAGAATATACATTTTAAAGAGCATCTAAAAAATAGTTGATTTATGAATTTTAAAAAAAAAAATCCTTGGAGGGAATTTTGAGAAAATCGAAAAAAACTGAAAAAGTACATCAGTAAAGTAGGCCTACTAGTACTTTTTGGCCGATTTTGTTCAAAAGCTTATTTTGAGATTCTTCAATGGTACCTAAGTTAAATATAAAATTTCAATCCGGTAGCTCAATTCCTTCATGCTAAAAATCTGTCCACACACACACACACACACCCCCACACACACACACACACAGACCAATTTGCGGGACCCACTTTTTTTGGACTCAGGGGACCTCAAAACATGTATATCCATCAAAATCTGGACATCGAATTTTTGACATGATCGCAATACTTTCTCTCTCTATATATTAATATTTCATATATAGGCTAAGAGAAAGTAAAAATTTATATCATTTTACCTCTTTTTTTAGTAAATCTTTCTTTAATTGCCGCCCCCCTGATATCTGCCCGCCCGGGGCACATGCACCCACTGCCCCCCCCCCCCCCTAGATCCGGCCCTGGTTTAACGTCTTGCATCAACAGATTGACAATAGAGAAGACATTTTTCTTCCTTACCATTCTTTGAGTTGTGGAAGAGCACGGATGTTTCTTTTACCAGCCAACTGCAAATTTCCCAATCAAAGCAAATAATATTATTTTCATCCTTCACCTTGAAAAAATAACAATTTCTAAAATTCTGACTTGTGTACTTGTAATTTTATCTGCACACGAATTGTAATTATATAACCTCTACTTGAAATAGATAAATGAAAATAAAAAATTCAATAGGCCTAATTCTCTCTTCTCTAGGTAAATATGATTGTCAAAAGCGATATTTTTCTACAAATAACATTTCACCATGACTTTAGGAAGTCATATATTAACTATTAATGCCATTAAATAAAAATAATTTATTATTATTATTCATGTATAACAATAGTATAATGGAAATATTTTTTTTTTTTATCTTTCATCTATTATTTGAAAGAGTGGCTTCCAGAATGGAATAATTATATCAATTTAATTCTTTTTATTTTTGAAATTTATTATGGGCCTCGGGCTTGGCGTAGTTGGTAGAGCTCCTGCTTTGTATACCAAGGGTCGAGGATTCGGTTCCAAGGTAGTCCGATGATTTTATTTAAGCCATTTGGATACCATCCCTGGACCCCCAATAGATATATTTACAAATAACAACTAAAGTCTTATATGACCTAAGTCGCCGAAAAGACTGAGTGTATGTATGTGTGTGTATTTTTTTTTTTTTTTCAAAAAAGGGGCCATTTAAGTCTTTGACGATACCCGTTATAGAGATTAATATACATATTAGGGATCCAGGCATTCTTATTTAAGCCATTTGTTATCCAAATGGCTTTAAATAAAATCATCGGACTTCCTGGGGTCCGAACCCGCGACTTTTGGTTAGCACGCTAACCTCTACACCAAACCCCGAGGGCGTGTGTGAGTATGAATGGGAAATAGTGTAAGTGTTAAAAAAAAGAACAAATTTGATAACATTATTTTAACCCTCAGGTAAATTTTAAAATAAAGACAATATTAATGCTGGAGTATATCGATAGTAATTTTCTGATATTTTAAAAACTCTTGTTTAGCTTTTTTCTCTATTTTTTCGCTTCCTTAATTATTTTTAAATGTCATTCAGAAATAAAAGAAAAAAAACTCATTTTGTGGAGAATTAAAATAAATAAAGATATTATTATAAAAAAATTAGAAATTAAAATAAAAAATCGGAAGAACCTTTAACGAAATAACACCCCTCCTCCCTCCCTCCCCAGGGAGAGTGATAAGTTAAGCGTGGAATATAGAAAAATTCAAAAGAGAATTTAATCACATTGGCTTGTAAGCGACCCAACAACTAAACACATTCTTTGAAACACCTGGCACCTTAATAAAAAACATATTTTTTTATTAAAAGCTTTAAATTTAAATATTTTCCCATCCAGTGATATTCTTTTACTTTCTCTTACCTCTATATATATTAACATATACCTCTATATATATGTTAATATATATAGAGAGAGTAAGTATTGGATTCATGTAAAAAATTCGATGTCGAGATTTTGATGGATCTTCGCGTTGTGAGGTCTCCTGAACAGTGGCGTCATTTCAAATTTTTCTTGGGGGGGCAAATTTTTTTCTTGGGGGGGGCAAACATTTTTTTTTTCTTAAAATTTACTTACAAATGGGTACTCAAATTTGGCCAAAACATATTTAATTTAATTAATTGTTTAATTTTGTACAGTTTGTATACTCATAGATGTATTTTGGAGTATTTTATTTAAAATAATATAAAATTTTATAAAAATCAGAGCCCTTGGGGGGGCAAATGCCCCCCTGCCCCCCCCCCAAATGACGCCACTGCTCCTGAATCCAAAAAATCTGGTGTGACTGGCGCACAGCACACAACTTTCTCTTACCTTCGGTAATCGAAAGTTGTGTACTGTGCTTGTCACACCAGATTTTTTGTGTCGACATGTATTTAGTTTCCGACAGTATGGTACATTCGGTTTTCAAGATGTAAAATTTATAAGTATGGCAAAATGTTTATATTTTGTTACCATGGCAACCATTTCTCCTATCTTTTCTATGGAGAACAAGAGTAAAGTGGTCTTCAGAAGATTTCAATCACAAAATGAGAATATACATTTTAAAGAGCAACTAAAAAATAGTTGATATATGAATTTAAAAAAAAAATCGTTGGAGCAAATTTTGAGAAAATCGAAAAAAAACTGAAAAAAGTGCATCAGTAAAGTACTAGTACTTTTTGGTCGATTTTGTTCAAAAGCTTCGTGTCACGTCCCATGGGGGTGCCTAACTTAAATATAAAATTTCAACCTCCTAGCTCTTTTCGTTCTTGAGATATTTTGTTCACAGACACACACACAGACACACACACAGACACACACACAGACAGACACACACACAGACAGACCATGTCGCAAAAACCACTTTTTTTGATTCAGGGGACCTCAAAACGTGAAGATCCATCAAAATCTCGACATCGAATTTTTGACATGAATCCAATACTTTCTCTCTATATACTGTATATATTACATATATACATAGGTAAGAGAAAGTAAAAGTGGTTTTCGCGACATGGTCTGTCTGTGAACAAAATATCTCAAGAACGAAAAGAGCTAGGAGGCTGAAACTTTATATTTAAGTTAGGCGCCGCCATGGGACGTGGCACGAAGCTTTTGAACAAAATCGACCAAAAAGTACTAGTACTTTACTGATGCACTTTTTCAGTTTTTTTCGATTTTCTCAAAATTCGCTCCAACGATTTTTTTTTTAATTCAAAAATCAATTATTTTTTAGATTCTCTTTAAAATGTATATTCTTATTTTGTGATTGAAATCTACTGAAGACCACTTTACTCATGTACTCCATAGAAAAGATAGAAGAAATGGTTGCCATGGTAACAAAATATAAATATTTTCCCATACTTATAAATTTTACATCTTGAAAATCGAATGTATCGTACTGTCGGAAACTAAATACATGTCGACACAAAAAAATCTGGTGAGACAAGCACAGAACACAACTTTCGATTACTGAAGGTAAGAGAAAGTTGTGTGCTGTTCGCCAGTCACACCAGATTTTTTATCTTGGCTCTTCATTCTCTATAAAACAAATAAAATGCTCGTAACAACCACCGTGGAACGTTAATATAGATGTAAATGAATGTTTGAGAGATCACAAACACAAACAAGTACTAGAATCTAAATAAAACCGAAGCTAATAATCAATCCTATGTATGTCATGTATGAAGAACAGGGGAGGGAGAGGGACATAATTAAACCCCAACTCCCTTTCCCATTTCACTTCCGTTACATGCTACAAGACAACAAAATGACTTTAAATTAACCAACTCGATATGTTAAAGATTTTACTTTACCGAAATAAAATTAAAATTTTATTTCTTGTTCACTTATAGAGTTTACAAAGGTTGGTTATTTAATATGTTTTAAATATTGAAGCCCCCTAACACTAACTAGTTATATAGCCTTTTGGTATAACTCAACTATTTATTCAATTCACACACAATTCGCTTCTTAAGGAGGCAAGGGCGGATCCAGAGGTGTTTCTCGGGGGGGGGGTAATCTGGTGTGACAGGTCGCACATCACACTATTTTATCTTAATTGCGGTAATTTAAAAGCGCATTCTGTACTTGTTTGCCAGAATATAAATACAAATCAAATTTTTAGGTTTTAATTTTTAAAATTTTACATTAGAAATAAATTTTTTTTCGAAAAAAAAGTATTTTTCAAATCTCGGGGAGGGTAATTACCCCCTTTACCCCCCCCCCCTCCCCTTGTATCCACCCTTGTAAGGAGGAAATAATTTTAAAAAAAATTAAATCCGTTTATGAGGATGTGATACATGGTCGAAAAATATAATTTTTTTTTAAACATTCACACTTTTTCCTCATTCACACACACATTCACACAGTCTTTTCGGCAACTTAGGCCATTTAAGACTTTTAACGATACTCGTATATGTTTAAAATGTCTATTGGGGGTCCAGGCATTTCTATTTAAGCCATTTGGTATCCAATGCCTTAAATAAAATCATCGGACTGCCTGGGGTCCGAACCCGCGACGTTTGGTATAGAAGGTAGGCACGCTACCAACTACTCCAAGCCCCGAGGGCGAAAAATATAATAAAATAAAAGTCGACGTTTCGAGTATCAAACAATAAAGAGAATTAAAATTTGCTACACTCCCATGCCAACTAACCTGACAATTTGACATCAATTTTTGTCTTGATGAAGAGTACTTCGAACTTCTTCGGAATTTTCGGATCGATTGCGAAGTACTTTTTCTATTTTTTCGATTTTAATTAAAATTCAAAAAACAATTTTTTTTTATGCTCTTGAAAATGTAAATTCTCATTTTGTCCTCAAAATTGTTTGAAGCACACTTTACTCTTGTACTTCACAGGAGAGATAGGAGAAAAGGTTGCCATGGTTAACAAAATATAAATATTTTCCATCTTTATATTCTTTATTGAATTCAAATGTCCCGTACTGTCGGAAACTAAATATATCTCGACAAATAAAAAAAATGGTACACATCAAGAATAGCCATCTAATAAAGAACCAATCATCATTTTGTATTTTATAATGTTATTGTGTACGATTTTATTTTGTATCAGTTTTTGTTGGTATCATTTTCTTTTTGTGAAACTTTTATTACTGTCGGTTTTGTTTGTAGTATGTAATTTCTAGTGTATTATTTTTTGCTGATCTATAGTTTATATTATTATTTATTTTTGATGTATATAATTTGTAAAATGTTGTTTTTGGCATGGCTTTAGGTCGAATGCCAAATAAATGAAAAAAAAAAAATGGTGTGTCAAGCACAGAACACAACTTAAACTTACTGAAGGTAACTAAAAGACCAGTCACATCAGATTTTTTATTTCTAGATCAAATCTCAATCAAGACATTCTTTATAAATTATATTATAATTATACTTCATTTTGAATAAAAAAAAATAAATAAATTAGATCTATTATATTTATTTACTTTAATATTCATCCATTCTTTTGTAAAATCAGTGATATCCTGCCCCCGATTTATTATTATCATCATTTATATCTGATCATTTGCAAATGAATTAAAATATTATATAAAATAATTAATATTTCCCGGAAATAAATCTTAAAAAAAGTATAAATTTTAATGAAACTTTCTGTTCGATATTATAATTGTGCACTTGGTCATAAATGTGCATTTTATTATTCAAATTCCATATATAGACATTGATGAAAATGAGGATAGTTGGTTTATTATTTGTTGGCTTCTTGTTCTTTGGAAACTCCAATATTTTGGCCGCTGTGAGTAGTTATTTTAATTAAAATTAATTTAATGATTATTATTTTAACTAAATTAACGATTTTCAGGGTCAAAGACTTTATGATATAGACATAGAACGATATGCAGTTTTAACCAGCGATGAAAAATACTTTAAAATTCATAATTTAGAATTTGATGTTAATGCATCAGGCAAAAAAGTTGTAAATGCAAATTTCACCTTATTTATCGATGTAGATCATAAGGACCCTATGGAGGTAATCACGTTAAAAAATAATTTGAATATAATGAGATAAATAGGCCCACTCTTTTTTGTTGATATTTACTATCAAAAAGGACGATAGGCATTAGGCCAATAGCGGAAAGCTCGGCGAAACCTCGGATTGGTGACCCCCAGGAATCAACGTGAAGAAAGTCTCTCGGTACCAATCAATTATTTCTACTTTCAAGTTTTAATTCTTTCTTTTTAGTGCGAGTTAGCAGTGAGAGAGAAAAAGGGCGGGAAATGGACTCCATCAACATTAAAATTCAAAAAAGTTCATTGTTGTAAATTGTATGAGACAGACAAACTGGTTGCACCAGTTATTGGAAGATCTTTCAATCTCCCTAAAAAATGTCCATTTAAACAGGTATTTATTATATGTATATTCTTTTCCTCTTTTCTTTTTTTAGACTTTTGGCAGCTTTATGATTTATGGCCCTTTGGGCAGTCATAAATGGACCCTTCCAGTAGCGTAACTAGGTGGGGGCGAAGGGGGGCACCAGTGACGGCGCTAGCTTATTCTCAGAGGGGGGGCAAGAGTGGGGCAAGCTTATCATCAGGGGGGGGGGGGCAGTCAATAAATATATAGTCTACATCAACAGAGAAACAAAAAATCTGGTGTGATCGTGGCACCAGATTTTTTGTGTGACTTTAGGAACCGACAGAAGTTTCGGATTCGGCCAAATTTCAGCCGAAACTTCGCCCTGCCCGAAATCTGAGTTTGAAAAGATAGGATTATGCTCGTATACTAAAAAAAAAAACGTCGAGTGAAATTCGCACTTAAAAAAAAAATGGAAATTTTACTAAAAAAAAAAAAAGATGAATTTTGTATAGGAAATTTTAAGAAAAAGTTTAAAACAAGTTTGGATTTCGGTTACGATTTTGGTCGAAACTAAAATTGAAGTCAAAATTCGGTTTCGGCTGAAAATCTTGTTTCGGTCGTACTCTAGTCGACATAGCCGTATATTTAGTTCCCAACAATACGGAACATTAGAATTCAAGATGTAAAATTTATAAACAGGAGAAAATGTTACTATGGCACCCATTTTTCCTATCTTTCATATAAAGTACAAGAGTAAAAAGTGTGCTTCAAAAGATTCCAAGGGCAATATACATTTTAAAGAGGATCTCCACCAGCACGAAAAGGGAAATATTTTCAGTTTTGGTTGGCAGGCTTCCTCACTATCTCCTGAGAAATATGAAAGCCCAGAAATTTTTCTGAAAAATATTGGCTATGCGCAGAATTTCTCAAAATCAGTATCAATTTCTTCTGAATCACTTGAGCTTGATTCATAGCTGGTGGATTTACACTGGTGCTCGAAGAAAATTTTTTTTTAGATTGGGACTCAATAGTTTGTTTTTTTTTTTAATTTAGGTCTTTTTCGGCATCGAAGGCCATTTAGACCCCGTCTCTATTTATTTCAATTCGATTGGTAAAGTTATTGGATATTTTTTACTTTTCGATGACATTTTAATGGCACAAAAGAAAGATATTTACTTGACAAAAACTTGAGAGTAACCAGAGAGTAACTAAATTTATTTATTAAAATAAAGAAGTAAAAAAAATAATCTTTCTTTTTTACATTGAAATAAAAAGCTTAAAACTTAAATTACATTTTTTTAAGGAAAAGTGAATAATTTTAGAAATTTTTTTATTTGGTTTTCGAGCTGATTGGGGGGGGCATCCAGGGGGGCAAAGGTCCTTGCCGGGGGGGCGCATGCCCCCCCTAGCCCCCCCGTAGCGCCGTCACTGGGGGGCACTCGCCCCCTCCGCCCCGGGCGCATCAAGCCTTTGGCCCCCCTCCATACCGACATAGGCGCCCTAAGGCAGGGCCGGATCTAGGGGGGGGGGCAGTGGGTGCGTGTGCCCCGGGCGGCAGATATCAGGGGGCGGCAAAGAAAGATTTACTAAAAAAAAGATAAAATGATATTAATTTTGTATAGAAAATTTTAAGGAAGGGGCGGCAAATTAAATTTTGCCCCCCCCCCCCTAAAAAATCTCCTAGTTCCGGCCCTGCCCTAAGGCATCCAAAATATAGCCCAGGGACGGTGATTTTATCATATATTTCCATAGATTGTCCAAAAACACGGATAGTGTTCTTTTAAATTATATTACAACTTAAAAAACGATGCCCTTGTTGAGCTTCGCCCCCTCCGCCCTCAAAGGCTAGTTATGCCGCTGGACCCTTCTACTGTCCCCACTATCCTACTTGAACTAAAGTCTTAACATGTCTACACTTGCAAAGAAATATTCTAAATCGTAGCATTGGGGTCCAGTGAGCGCAGCTAGTCATTTATAAAAAAAATATTTTTTTTTTTTTAGAATGTTTATTTCACAAAAGAACCTCTTGCCTTTGACACCAATCTTCTTCCAGCCACTGTACCAGGCGAATATTATAAAGGCAATTTTATGGCCTATTTTAATAATAATAAAATATTTGAAGTAGAGGTTGATGGAAAAGTAAATCGTGAAAAAATGTATAAAATGGGTTAATGATTAAAGGTAAGCCTACATATTAGAATTGTTCCCCAGTAGCTATCGGTATTATTGTATAATATTAATGGAATATAATGTATTGAATTTTTAACTTTGCCCATCAACCGTAGGTTGAACAGGTAAAGTTAATGTAATCGTAAAAAAATCGAAATTTTTCTGAAGCTGCCAAAATCCGTTTTGAGGTCCCCTGAATCCATTTAAGAAGTTTTGGGAATGATGTCTGTGTGTGTGTCTGTCTGTGTTTGTCTGTGTCTGTGTGTGTCTGTGTGTATGGCTGTGGTAATTTTTTTTGTCAACGAAAACTCAAAAACTATTCATCCAATGGTTTTAAAATTTTGCACACATAAACTAGAGGTAAAGGTCAAGAACTGAAAAGCTTTTGGTAAACATCGGACCATTAGGGGGCGCTCTAGAGGGGGACAAATATTTTGTTCTTACATAACCTACAATTTTTTTTATATATTCAGAAACTAGAACTTTCTCCCGAGTAAAATGATATATAATATTAGTATCCTAATTTGTTATAAATTTGTTAAAAAAATTATTTAAATTTGAAAATTTAGCATAGAAACAGTTCAAAATCAAAACAAATAAACAAACGCGTTGCATTATTTCATTGAATATTGGGTGGGCAAAGTTGTGCGCTCGGCTTAGTCCGACCCTTTATTTTTCGCTCATTTTGCCCGCAGTCATTGGGCTATTTTATTAGTAGTTTAAATTTTCAGAGTCACTGGTCACATTTGCAATTTGTTAACCAGAGCTTACGGATCTCGGAGAATAAGAAGTCAGATTTATGCCCTGATTAAAAATTTTTTTTTCCTCGGGTACCTTTATCTGAAACACACTTACTTTGCAATTGGCCAAATGGTTTCCCGACGGCCATTTATTAATAATTAAAAAAAAATTCCGTTTATTTTGTTTAAATAGGCGTTTCTCTACTAATTGGAAACTGGCCCATACATTTAAGTCCCAAGCATTTTTTTTTTCTAACACTCACACTTTTTTCCCCATTCACACACACACACACAGTCTTTTCGGCAACTTAGACCATATAAGACTTTATACGATAATTTTCAAAATCGATTTTTTTTCTGTTTTTTAGTTTAGCAATTTTTTTCACTGATTTTCTACATATCCCCTTATCCTTCCTTAAAAATCTCTTAACAAAATATATATATATACCAGTATATAGGATAAAACGGGTGGGGGGTGAACTCTCAATTTTTCACTTGCTTCTGAAGGGTGATCTCATAAGGAACAGTCTTTTTAACATATCTTTCTATGAATCGTTCATTTAATCGAATATTAATTTATATTACAATATATAAGCGATTGGATTCCAATAATAGCTAATATATTGTCTTTACTAATACTTATTATTCAGTAATCAGGGGCGTATATAAGGGGGGGGGGCGAGGGGGCCCGGAGCCCCCCCCCCCCGAAATTTCCCAAACACATATACATATATAGGGTTATGCAGACATCAGCGCAACAAATTTTTCCGCAGGATGGACAACTTTGGTTCCGCAATAGAAAAATTGTTCCGCAAAAAATTTCGTGTGAAAAAAATATGGTTTCTTAAAAAAAAAATTTTTGAGTTCGGGCCCCCCCCCCCCCCGAAAAAAATTTCTTTATACGCCCCTGTCAGTAATAATAAGATGTATTATATAAAATATGCCTGGGACTGCAATTTTCCAATTAGTAGAGAAACGCCCATATATCCTAGTATGTGATTCCTAAGGTATGAATGAAATCTGTAAGAGAAAAAAAAAATAAAAAAAAATACAATTCATGCACATACAAAGTAATAATTTAATATAATCCATATGTGTATGTCCATGTACGACATACGTATGTTGGCGTCTAGATATTTTTTTTTTTTTTTTTTTTTTGTAAATAATATGATTACAGTCTAAAACATTTATTGCTTCGTTTTTACTATTTAATAATGTCAATGAATTTGTAGATCTCAAATAATTGTTGAATTGGATATTTTTTCATTGATTTAGTTTTAAATCAAAAAATTGAAATATTTCTATTTCTAAGTTCTCTCCATTTATATCATTTATGTTATAAGAAGGAGCTAAGTCCCTCCTTTTGTTAATCAATGAAAAAAAAAAAACCTTTAGATTTATTTATATTATTTGATTATTCCTTTTAACTTTTGAATAAAATTATCGCAAATAACATAATAAATATTTATTTTGAAAGCATCCTTAGGAGGGAAAATCGAATGACCTTTCTGTAGAAACCGGGTTTGTATATTGTAATTAATATACAATATTTATAAATCTTAATGCTTATATTTTGTAAATCGTTTTATGGCTTCAGATGCCGAAAAGACCAAATAAATAAAACAATTCTATTAAACCATTCTCCCTTATATTTCACAAATATTTTCCCTTATTAATGCCTATATTTTTATTTTTTATGATACCTGAATCCAAAGGAAGCACTAAATAAGAGCAAAAGCAATATGCGGCCTTCAAGCTTTCTAATATTATATATATTAAATACCAGGTATATAGAATAGATGGATTTTTATATTTTTTTGAAATAATTTATAAAGATTAATAAAATATCTTGAATATTAATTTCAATGATTAATGAAACTTCTGTTATTACATTATAATCTAAAATGTTATGTAAAAGAATATTTATTGTTGATAAATAAAAAAATCTTCTGTAACTGATCCCTACAGCACGCAACTTTCTTTTATCTTCAGTATTTGAAAGTTGTGTTTTGCGCTAGTCACACTAGAGGTCCACAACTTATCTGAGAATACTTCAATAAATAGGCTACTGTTTTCATTTTAAATTTAAAAAAATTAAAAATTAAATTTTTTTTGTTAAAAAAAAAAAAATAATTTTCATAATTTTTTATTTAGTCCTGAAAAAAGAGAATTCCTTATGAATTTAATTCATTAAACAAAAAAACGAATTTTCCTTAAAATTATAACTTATTTTGAGAATTATAAATTATGAGGCGACTCCTACTTCCCTTAATATCCTCTTTAGAAGTGAAAATGCCATTTCTAAATTTCACATTGACAGACAGACACTATAAATTAATCTCTACGTATATCTAAATGCTATCCTGCATAAATATTTCGGCTTTGCTCCTCCCCCTCCCCCTCTCTTTTGTCACGCCTTTTTTGATTTTTTTATGGGCATCTCACAGACAACATATCTGACTCCTGCGGCCCCACGTCTTTTCGTGATCCCGTGCGGACAAGGATCGATTGGACCCCTCTCTTAGCCTGCTAATCAAACGACGGGCGAATTGCACCCGAACTTCTTCACTTTCTTTTTCTAGCGAGTTGAACCAATTAAGAATATATGCCAACTATAGTTTGGGTCCGAATGTAAGAAGCACCATAAATGGAAAGTGACTACGTTGGTCTTACTTTATCACTCTAAATTCAACTACTAATTGAGTGCTTTTGCAAGCCCAGGATTGGAATCACCACAATAGCCCCCAGGCAACTCTACGAGAAGAGGGAGTGACATTCATTTATTCATTTGTTTATATTTACATGTTTTTTAATGACACCTGCATGATTTTGATTTGATTTTTCTTTCCAAAATTTACGAAAAATGTCGTTTTCTTCTATGATTATTTCAAAAACTTTCCAGGCAATCAGCTTATACGGTACGCCAAGTTTGAGATACAAAATTGTTTTTGTTAATGAGAGATTTTATTTATTACATCTGATATTATAGTAAATATTTTGTACAATGACCTCTTAGAGGGTCAGAGGTGATGATGGTATACCGAACTCTTGTTTGTTTATTGAAAGGCGATAATCCAACCTAACCCAAGCAAATCCCTCCGAGCAAAAGTCAATGGCAATGAGTTGACACAAATTTGATATTCGAATTTTTTATATAAAAATATAAAATTATTAAAATTGTTTACAATTTTATTTTAATGAAAATTTATCTGAAAGACAACATTGCCACCAACTATAATATTCAATAAAATAAATAAAAAGGATTTTCGAGATGGTGATGGAGCAAATTATATATTCATTTAATTCACACACACAACTTGGCTCCCAGGCCATCAAGAAATGAAATAAAAAAATTACTAAGCCCCACACAATCAGTCTGGAAATTTATTGCCCGGTCCCCCAGTGCTTTGATGAAGCATTTCTCCGCAAATAAACGTTTCGTTGTGTTATTTATCTGCAGGAGAATTTTTGGATTGTCTATGTCGAAATTGTGATTATTTTCTAAGGAATGTGAGCAGAGCGCCGTGCAAGTTTTTTTACACTTGATATTACTCCTATGACCCGCCATTCTTTGATTAATATGACACCCCGTTTGACCTACATTCTCAATGGGACTCGACCAGGGGCGCCGGAACGAATTTGAATCAGGGGGGGCAAAAAATTTTTTTTTAGAAAATTAAAATAATTTAATATAAAACAATTTTAGTAAAAAGTATAAAACAAAAACAAATCTACTATAAAACTTTAAAAATTTTGAATAAAATCACAATTTTAATAAAATTAAAATTTTAAAAAATTTGCTAGTGATTTTATCACAAAATCAAAAAAATTTTTAGGCTATATTTATACTGTTTGAAGGAAATAAATATTTTTAATTTTCTTCTTTTAATTCAATATAAAATGTTTTTATAAATTAGAAATACAATATAGAGCGGGCGCTGGAGGTAGTTGAGTATGCAAAATCTGAGGACCGAATTCTGACAATGGATTTGGGCTAAGAATAGCTCCCAGAATAAGGATCCGGATCTTGCCGGGCCAATTTTTGGTCCAATTTTTTTTTACCCCCACCCCATAGGAAATCAATGGAGTGCATGCTAAGATGATGTGAAGATTTGCAATTATGGTCAAATTCGAGTACTTAAAACCTCAAACAATGAAAAAACTGTCTTGTCAGCAACTGAGGGGATCCTCTATAGTCCCCTGAGAAGTACTATCTTGCCTCCACTTGTGGTGGTCCCCTCTAACCCCTTCACCTCTTTTCTCTCTCTGTTATAAATTTAAATATACGGCCTAAACATCACGCCAAATTGTGGGGACCGGCAATTATGTTCATAATCCACTACCTGGTACCCCAATCAATGAAAAATACTATCTTGCCGCCAGCTGCGGTGGTCCCCTCTAACCCCTTCACCTCTTTTCTCTTCCTTTATTATAAATTTAAATATAAGGCCTTAAAACCATGCCAAATTATGGGGACCGGCAATTATGTTCATAATCCACTACCTGGTATCCCAATCAATGAAAAATACTAACTTGTTATGTGGAATGTATATTAAATGATGTACAGCCTGAAGATCAAAATGGTCAAAGGCAAAAAATGGAATCAATAAAATAATAAATAATAATACTATCTTGCCGCCAGCTGCGGTGGTCCCCTCTAACCCCTTCACCTCTTTTTTCTCTCTCTATTATAAATTTAAATATACGGCCTAAACATCACGCCAAATTGTGGGGACCGGCAATTATGCTCATAATCTACTACCTGGTTCCCCAATCAATGAAAAGTACTATCTTGCCACCAACTGCGGTGGTCCCCTTTAACCCCTTCACCTCTTTTCTCTCTCTCTGTTATAAATTTAAATGTACTGCCTTAAAACCATGCCAAATTGTGGGGACCGGCAATTATGTTCATAATCCACTATCTGGTACCCCAATCAATGAAAAATACTATCTTGCCGCCAGCTGCGGTGGTCCCCTCTAACCCCTTCACCTCTTTTCTCTCCCTTTATTATAAATACACCAGTTAGTAGATTATGAGCATAATTGCCGGATCCCACAATTTGGCGTGATGTTTAGGCCGTATATTTAAGTTTATAACAGAGAGAGAGAGAGAAAAGAGGTGAAGGGGTTATAGGGGACCACCACAACTGATGGCAAGATAGTATTACATATATCGGACCAAAAGCAGCAACGGTAGTTGACTATGTGATAACGAGAGAAAACATAAATAAGCCACTGATACATGATATGGAAATTTTAGAGAGAGATGATTCTGACCACATGCCTTTGGTGGCAGAAATTATTATTCAAAGCAACCAAGAAGAAAAAACAGGAGACAATAAGGAAATAAGACAACCCAAATGGCTCTGGGATGAGAGGAAAGAGAAAGTATTTGAAAAGGAACTAAAAACATTATGGGAAAAAGAAAAGGAAAGGAAAGGAGAAATGAAAATGGAAGATTTCAACCTAATATTAAATAATACAGCTAGGAAGATAGGTATGAAAAGAAGAGGCGAACTGGGGGGGAACGGGAAAAAAGATAAAGAATATGAGAAGATAAGAAAACAAAGGTATAGAGCACTAAGAAAATACAAGAAAGAGAAGAAAGAAGACGACAGAAAAGAATATATAGAATATAGAAATAAGTTAAAAAAAAGAAAAGAAGAAGTTTATCAGGGAAGATTGAATAACCTATATGAAGAAATAAAAAAAAAGTAGGAATACTACGGATTTCTGGAGAGCAATCAATTACTTCAGGAATAAAGAAACTAACATAATAGAATGCGAGGAGGAAAAATTAAAAATACATTTTATGAAGTTACTGGAGGCGACGGAGCACCGAACAGTGCTCAGTTTCGAAGGGGTGGAAGGGGAGCGTCAGGAAGAAACTTCGGAAGAAGCTTTCATGAACTCGGATATTACATTGGAAGAGCTGAATAGGACACTGGGAAGTCTGAAAAAAAAATAAGGCACCAGGAACTGATGGTATTATAAACGAATTTTATAAAAAAATGCCAAGCCCAATGAAGGAAGACTTCCTAAACTCATTGAATGAAATTTGGAGAAAGGGAGTTATTCCTGACGTGTGGCGGGAGGCCTTAATATGTCCTATCTTTAAAGCGGGCGATAGAAAGGAAGCGAAGAATTATAGAGGGATATCGCTGCTGAATGGATCCTACAAAATAATGACAACAATATTGACCAGCAGAATTAGGATATGGTTAGAAAGCCAAAAATTAATTAAGGAAAGCCAGAACGGCTTCAGGCTGAAAAGAGGAACGAGAGATAATCTCTTTATATTAAACAGCTTAGTAGAAAACAAATTGAAAACAAGAAGAGGAAGATTATATGTTCTTTTCTTGGATTTAAAAGCCGCGTTTGATAAGGTTAACAGGCAAATATTAGTAGAGAAAATCCAGAAGATGAGATTAGGAGTCAGAATCATCTCTCTCTAAAATTTCCATATCATGTATCAGTGGCTTATTTATGTTTTCTCTCGTTATCACATAGTCAACTACCGTTACTGCTTTTGGTCCGATATATGTAAAATTACCCTCTCTATCTTTGTTCGTCCGTCCATTCCAAATTGTTAATCCATTATTCATACATATTTCTAACAATTTTTTTCCCTCGTTGTTCAGGGTTTTATCTTGGGTTTTTTTCTTAGGTAACTGGTGGTTGCTTTCTTCCTCGTACATACTTTCATCTTCTTCTCCGATCCTAGCATTAAAATCCCCGATTAAAATTATTTCATTATCTTCCAGAGTTTCTTCATATAAAATTTTTTCCATTTCTTCTCTAATTTCATTCATTCCTTCATTATTATATACTGATAAAATCTTTATCGTTTTATTATTTTTATCTTTTAAAGTCCCCCTTAATCCTCCTCTCCACTCTACCATTGTTGATTTCAATTGCACATCTTTTTTTATTCCAATTAGTTGTCCTCCACTTGCTCTTCCTTTTTTGTGTTTCCGGCTCGCTGGTTTGGTCCATATTTTAAAGTCCTTACTTAATTTTGCCCTTAACCACTGTTCTTTCTTCTCTTCTTGCCATGTTTCCAGTAATATAATTATGTCATAATTTTTAATAAACGTCCAAAATTCTTTGTCTTTATTAAGAGTCCCCGCTACATTCCATTCCAATATTTTTATTATGTTATTGCTCCGTTGCTTTATCGCCGGGACTTGCTTTTCCTGCCTCTTCTCTAATAGTTTTTTGTTCCCCGTAAATCAGTATGTTCCTGGGGTTCATAAAATCCAGCTGCTCCGTAAGTGTCCGGCTTGATAAGTATTTTATCCCCTCTCAAATATGCGTTCTTTCCCTCTCTTCGCAGGCCCCGCACCCTCTCCATCAGTTCCACCCGCCTCTCTCGTTCCTCTTTAGTAAGATCATTCTCTAAGAAAATTCTCGATCCCTTCAGGTTGGCTCTGGCTCTTAAAATTCTTTCCTTATCTTCTCTTCTTTCCACTTTTAGGAGTATTGGTCTTATTACTCTCTCATTAATCTTTCTCCCCAATCTGAACGTTTCGTTGATTTTAATATTCTCAATCTTAAGTTTTTTCATTATTATTTCATTAACTATTTTTTCTGTCCCTTCATTCTTCTCTATATCGGTTTCTTGAACCCCCTTGATTATGATATTTTTCGCTCTCTCATTATTCTCCAGTTTCTGCACACGCTCCTTATATTGATAAAGTTCTCTTTTTAGTTCGACCGTATCTGTTTTGTAGCGCTCCAGATAGTATTTTTCATTGATTGGGGTACCAGGTAGTGGATTATGAACTTAATTGCCGGTCATCATAATTTGGCATGGTTTTAAGGCCGTATATTTAAATTTATTATAAAGGGAGAGAAAAGAGGCGAAGGGGTTAGAGGAGACCACTGCAGCTGGCGGCAAGATAGTATTTTTCATTGATTGGGGTACCAGGTAGTGGATTATGAACATAATTGCTGGTCCCCACAATTTGGCATGGTGTTAAAGCCGTATATTTAAATTTATAACAGAGAGAGAAAAGAGGTGAAGGGGTTAGAGGGGACCACCACAAGTGGAGGCAAGATAGTACTTCTCAGGGGACTATAGAGGATCCCCTCAGTTGCTGACAAGACAGTTTTTTCATTGTTTGAGGTTTTAAGTACTCGAATTTGACCATAATTGCAAATCTTCACATCATCTTAGCATGCACTCCATTGATTTCCTATGGGGTGGGGGTAAAAAAAAAAATTGGACCAAAAATTGGCCCGGCAAGATCCGGATCCTTATTCTGGGAGCTATTCTTAGCCCAAATCCATTGTCAGAATTCGGTCCTCAGATTTTGCATACTCAACTACCTCCAGCGCCTGGTCTAATAGGGTTTATAAAATATTTTGGAAAAAAATGAATTTCTTACTTTTAATTTTTTTTAATTTGAAAGATTTTATTTTTCAAAAGTAAAAATGTATCATTTTATGAAATAAAAGAAATTTTGCCCCCCCCCCCCTGCCCCTTCCTATAGAATGCCAGGGGGCGGCAATGTACCCTTGCCCCCCCCCCCCCCAGTTCCGGCGCCTATGGACTCGACTATACTTCGAGAACTCTCATAAATGTCTTCAATAAGGTTTCAAAATTCTAAATTGTACAGAATTGATTCTAAATTTCAACAGGAAGTTGTTCAAATAGAGCTAGACAAATTGTAATTATATATTTTTATAGACCTATATAGTTTTTCGGAAGCACTCTTAATTTCATTTCCCGGATATTTATTAATGTAGAAAAAGGTAAATAAATACAATTGCTTTAGGATCATATTTGTTCTTCTCTATTATTGAATATAAACTAATGAAAAATGGAATCTCTGTATAGATTAATAACTATAGCTATTCTTTTGGGAAACTTTAATGTTAAGCATCCCGTGTCCGCTGTAAGTAAATTTTAATTATTTTCGACTCCAGGGGGTGAACTTTTGCCCAATCTTAAACATAAACATATCTCGCAAATTCGCTATCTTAAACGACATATTGACTTATTCTTACCTATATGTGCATCAAAGAAATGATTTCCAATTCAATATCGGAAAATAAAAACGTCAATTCTTATAACTTCAATGTAATACGAGTAACATGTTTGTGTTGTACCATATGCCTACATCCAGGGTGGGAACTAGGAGATTTGTTAGAAGGCGCAAAATTAAATTTGCCTCTCCTTCCTTACTAATATTATAATATGCCCCGCACTGTTACGGTAACTAAGCCAAACAGATTTTAAAATTTTACTCTTTCTTTAAATTTGAATCTAAAATTTTCTCGTCTCTAAAATTTTGCCGCCCTAGGCCCTGGCATCACGGGTCTAACCATATATCCACCACGAATAGCAATAGTTCTTGTTTCTTAGAGGGGGTGGGAATTTGAAAGACGAATATATTTATAAATTATGCAAAATATAGTTAAGTAGAATTTGTTAATTTCTTGGATACCTTTGATTTCGATATGTTCTCTTTTCAAACGTTTCTTAATAACTAATTTCCAGGGCCGTATTTACAAAGAGGCGAACGGCGCGCCTGGGGCGGCAAAATTTTTGAAAAAAAACCTGGTTATTTACATAGGGCCTACCTATAATTTTTTTACTTTCTCTTACCTAAATGTGTAATATATACTGTATCTAGAGAAAAAGTATTGGATTCATGTAAAAAATTCGATATCGAGATTCATGTTTTGATGTCCCCTGAATCCAAAAAAGTGTTTTTCGCAACATGGTCTGTCTCTGTTCAATCTAAAGCATGAAGGAATTGAGCAAGGCTGTTTCGTAAGTTACCAATATGTGACCGTCCTAATGAAAAGGTACCAAATCTTCATCGGTGTTAAAATTGAGTTTTTATGCTTTCTGTACAGAACACATCCTGCTGAGCAAGCAGGCATTTTTAGAATTTTTTTTTAACATTTTTTTGTTTGGAAGATTTTGGTTATGAAAAACCTAGTTTTGAGAAAAATGAGTATAAAATTTGTTTGGTCCCTTTTCTCTTCTCACCTTTGTCTTGCTTTTTCACTTTTTTACTTTTTTATATAAAATCCATTGATTCTGACGAATCATATAATTTATATAAGATGAAGAACTAGAGAATCGAAATCAGCAATAAAAAAAATCTATTTTTTTGAACTTTTTTAGTAAATCGGCTCTCCCGAAAATTTAGCCCAGGGATAATTTGGTACCTTTTCATGTGGACGGTCACAAATATATTGCAATACATGTGCATGTACAGTAATAGGGCTAGATTTTTTTTTTTTTAAATTCGCTCGAATTCTCTAATCCTCTACTTATATTTGAAATGACTAATCAAATTTTAAATATATTTCAGGAAAGGAACTATGACTTGGAATTTGAACGTTTTGAGCTTTTATTCAATGATCACAATGTAATCGATATTCATAATTTTGAGATGATTTTAACAAATGAAAATAAAAAAGCAATCTTTATTAATTTCACTCTGTTGAACGATCTAGAAGCTGAAGGAAATATAAATGTAAAATTGAATAAAATTAAAATGAAATTATTATTATTAGTACTAAATATTTTACTTTTCAGTGCGAAGGTTTATTTAAAGAAAAAAAGAACAGTAAATGGTCACCGTCCATTTTAAAATTTAAGAAAATGAAATGTTGCGAATTTTTTGAAAAAGATAAAATAGCCACACCAAATTTATTTAAAGCTTTAGAAGTTGAACAAAAGTGTCCTATTAAAAAGGTAGGTTTATTATTGTATATAGGCGTTTCTCTACTAATTGGAAAATCGCAGACCCAGGCAAATTTTATACAATTTATACATCTTATTATTACTGAATAATGAGTATTAAAATTACTACAGACAATATATTAGCTATTCTTGGAATCCTATCCCTTATATTGTAACATAAATAAGTAATATTCGATTAAATGAACTTCAAAACCCCAATCCACAAACCCCTGTCGTGTCCCATGCCGAAAATTCAGTGGCGTAACGTACGCCCCCGCAGACCCCGCAATGTGGGGGGCTCCGGACCATGGGAGGCCCATGGGCCGGGCCGGGCTAAAAATCTGTATCTCCTCAGTGCTCCGGTAAAAACGGAAAAATTTGGATACAAAAAAAATATTTTAATGAAAATTTGTCTTTGAAAGGGCCCGGGCCCTCAGGGATATATTGTATTTTAAAAATATTTTTTTAAGGTCTAATAATGGGGCCCGAAATAAAGGTTTGCGGAGGGACCCAGCTAAAAAACGTTACGCTACTGCGGAAATTACGAGTCTTTTCTGAGTAATATAAAACAATAAGATTTTTTTTTATATTTTAGGGTTAATTTAGACTCATGATATATGATGATTTTTTTCTAATTCCTTATTGTTTAAAGAACCTACCAAAAAAATTTCATCAATATTGGTAGTCAAATAAATAAATGTGAAATTATTTTCTCTTCCATGTCACATTTTGTTTGGCATTATCCAAGCCGCGGAAGGTGAAAAAAATCAAAACTTTAAAGTGCCATAACTCGAAAACTAAGTGAGATAAAAAATCGAAATTTGGTGCTGTTACATTTCTCTATACATAGAACAAACATAGCAAGTTTCATAAAAATCTGAGGCTTTGGGTGAAAAAATTATTATTTTTTGACTGATTTGACGTGGAATGACCCTATAATCAAATTTCTTCAATATGTGAACACAAAAACTACAAGTTGGCTAGAAATTAGAGAGCTTCATTTGTGCTTGTGTAAAACGGCTTTCTGGTTGTAAGACTAGCCGCTGTGGTTAACATCTTAACACTTATATTGCAACAAAATATATCCTAAATTGGCAATAAACTTGCCCGCCGGAGGCGGGCTTTGCGATTAGTAACTTAATATAAATACAATGTTCATCAATTTTAAAGAAATATCAAATACACAGCTACAATCCTCAAATCAAAATGTTTTTTCAAGAAAATTTATTATCAATATTTAAAGGCGCAAATTAGATTTAATATAAGCATATTATGAATGAGCTATAAAAGTAACTTTTTATCTTAACCCTATAACAACACAGCCTCCTTCGATATTTTTTATTTGTTTTAGGGATATTATGAAACAAGGAACCCTTTCATTATAAATGAAAATCTTTTACCTCCCGCTTTACCTCGAGATTATTATAAAGTTAATTTTATAGTATATAAAGCTGATAACAGATCATATGAGGGAGAATTTGTAATTAAAATAAATCGTGAAAAGGCATATAAGTTTGGATAAATCCCTATAAATAAAGGTCAGTAATTATTTATTTCTCCTGAAGCTCTATCTACATTAAAAAATAATTTTTCCAAAAGGCATATAGAAAAAATCTTGTGTGACTAGTCGTACAGCACACAACTTTCTCTTACCTTTGGTAGAAAGTGGCACACCAGATTTTTTGTGTCGCCTTTTCCACTTGTGTACGAATAAAAGACTCGATTATCTATTTCAATTTATTAGAATTCCATAAATAGTATCTTCTATTTTTTTTATTTCAGGCATTACGACGTCACGGCTCTCTCTTGTAACATTACATGGAAAATATTTAAATTACAGCTAATGATAATTTTTGTAAAACAGGAATTCTTTAGGCTATATCTTGAAAATACATTAAATATTACATACTCTTAAAACTTATTCATATATAACTTACTATGTAACCTTGTTTTTTAATTTACTGCCATTTTACCTTGATTCCTTCTTAAGGCTTATTTTTACATCAATTTCTTTCCCGAAGCAAAGAAATTAGTTGTAGTGGGATGGTAAGTAAAAGTGGCCTTTAGCATAACAGTCATCTGGATTGTTTTTTCTTTTAAATTTCCTACCTCTTAACAGAGATTAACCCAATAACAGAGAGATGGAGGAGACATTGGCAATGTTTGAAAATTTTCACGGCAAGTGGGATTTGAACCCGAGTTGTATAACAACTCTATATTCGTAATCCGCGCATCTTATCCGATTAGCCATGAGCCTCTTCCTGCTTTACTGAAATGCTTGTCCTATAGCAAAATAGGACAGCAATTCAACAAGAGAATTTCATGTTCACCTTGCTCCACTTTCTAGAGGGATGATACGGGTGGCACAGCGGAGTATGGAGAGATCAATGCTTGGACTTTCCTTAATAGAGCAAGATCCCAGAGCCCTCAGACCTAAATTATTTTCTCACAAATAAAATGTATGGGATAAAGTAGTGTTAGTACATACTTTGAGTGTAAGCATACTTGCAAGCTTGGGCCGAGGGCCAATTTATAGGTAACCAAGTGCTAAACATAGGTAAAAATAGTACTAACTTTACTTATATTCTCAAAGCTGATTCTTATATATGATATTCAAGGAACTATTTCAATAATGTTTTAGAGAATATTCTTGCTAAACATCCCCCCAGACACACAAACAGTGTCGCTATGCGCTTGAGAGTGAACAGAATAACTAGATAGTTTTATAACAAAGCTTTATAAAATGTTATTAATGGTCTAATGGAAGGCTTCAGTAATAAATAAGAAATATTTTAACGCTCAATTATAACGATAATTAGAATAATAAAATATTAATACTTTTGAACCAGTAATGAAAATTATGAACAAACGAACAGAATTTAATAAAATAGTACATTAGTTTATTGGCGTCTTAAAATAAGTAAAAAAACGAAATTTTATGAAGTGAAAATGTAAAAATAATTTATGTCAATATTAATAATCATTATGTATTAATAAGTAAGCTTCGATTTTTTATTTTGTGTGTCTGTATATTAAATTTAAAAGCTTGAAGGAATTGACCTAGGACAGTGGTTCCCAACCTTTTTTGATGTGCGGCCCACTTTTTCCATAATTTTTGATACGCGGCCCACCTTTTTCGTAAAAAAAAAAAAAAAAACGCTGAGGCCCAGTGTATATATATAATTTTATATAAATGTATATAATTTTTATCTTTTCTTAGACGTCCGCGGCCCAGTTCCAATCAGCTCGCGGCCCACAACTGGGCCGCGGCCCACGGGTTGGGAACCGCTGACCTCGGAGGTTGAAATTTTATATTTAAGTTAGGCTGCCACCTGAGACGTAAAAATAAGCCCCCGAGTTTGGCTTGTTAGTAGGTAGCGTGCCTACCTCCTATTAGCCCAGTCAAATTAGGGTTTCACCTCGGAATGAAAGATAATAAGCTGAATTTTTGTATGGACCTTTATTTTTGCATTCTAAATGATGTCTCAAAAGTCACATATGATCACGTGTCCGCGTCACGCGGTATTCCAGGTCAAAGGTCACGAAAATCAGTTTTTCGCGAATATCTCGTTTCCTATACCTTAAATGATATTTGGACCTATTATAAAAGTTGTAGAGGATAAAATTCTCTACAATTTATATCTGAAGCATTTTTTTATACGACTAACCGTTTTTGAGGTAGAGCGTAAAGAGTGCGCAGCGCATAGCCTTATATAGCTTAATGCACGTAATGTGTGACTCGTGGTATGGTACGGTATTGTAAGTCGTATAAAGTTTATTATTGATTAAAAAACAACTGCCATTATTTACTTACTAATTATTAATTATTTATATTTAATTATCTCTTTAACTCTTATATTTAACTATAGTGATTTTATACTTTTAATTCTGTTTTATATTATATATCTTAATTATATTTTACGTAGAAAAAACATGTACACGAAAATAATATATTTTATTTATATCTTTATTTATCATTCATATATCGCATATGATACATTTGCATGTGGTAAAGCGCGCCTTCGGCTACGCCCCTGATCCCCTTGCTCGCCTTCGGAAAGCAAATGCTTCAAATTTATTCTTGCTCTTTGTTTGGAAACGTTGTAACTCGCCGAAGGCGAGCAATTGCAAAATTCCAAAGTTTCGAACTTCTCTCTCCCGCTCACTTCCTGTAACTCTAGCCAATCAGCGGGAGAACAGCAGGCACATACACTCAAGGACCGGAAGTTAATATTATAGTGCCCACGGGGCGTGGTGTAGAGGTTAGCGTGCTAACCTCATATACCAAACGTCGCGGGTTCGGACCCCAGGCAGTCCGATGATTTTATTTAAGCCATCTGGATACCAGATGGCTTAAATAAAATGCCTGGACCCCTATATATATAAATTCATAAATAACGGATATCGTAAATGTCTTATATGGCCTGAGCTGCCGAAAAGACAGTGTGAATGTGTGTGTGAGTGTGAGTGTGAATGAGAAAAAAGGGTGAATGATTTTTTTTTAGAAAAAAAAAAAAAAAAAAAAATATTATAGTATGATGATATGATGATGATTACAATTTCAGTTCAAATTTTAGGTAGATTTTGGTTGACTTTAATTATAATTAACAAATGGAGCTTCTCTTCTTCTTCTTCTGGTTGGTCAGTATTTGTGATTCGTTCTATATCATCCTTGTTATGGATAATATTTGTCTCGATACCTTATTTTATTTAATCCATTTGGATACGAGATGGCTTAAATAGAAATGCCTGAACCCCCCAATATATATATATCAATTACAACGGTTATCGTCTAAAGTCTTATATGGCCTGAGTTGCCGAAAAGACTGTGTGAATGTGTGTGTGAAAAAAAGATATTTCTCGGGGGGGGGGGGGAAGGTAATCTGGTGTGACTGGTCGCACAGCACACAATTTTTTTCTTAATTTCGGTAATTTAAAGGCGCATTCTGTACTTGTTTGCCAGAATATTTTTTTTTTTTTTTTTTTTTTTTTGGAATGGGTGCATAAGGTCCGAAGACCTATAATGACCAATAGTCACATGCAGCCAGGAAGAAAATAAAAACAAAAGGAGAAGCATAAAGGGGAAACTCAACTGCTGGAACTGAGAAGATGCCTGTTGAGGTTAGACTTGAAAGTCTGAAGATTGTAGGTTTTGGGGAAGATAGACGCAGGGAGCTTGTTCCAATCACGGGAGGTCATGTCAGCCGATAAACTTTTTCGTGCCCTAGGGCATGCACGGAAAAGTTTATCGGCTTGAATAACTCCTCTGTCTTAAGAGGTATAATTATGGGGAATATACGGTTAGAAAGAATGAGTTTTCAGCTAAAGATTTCACCATTTATTTTTTTTCCTATCATTTTATTTTACCGCGCTGCGGTAAATTCTAATTTGAAAGTTTCAACCCCTGTAGATTCCGAACGGCTAATCAGATCAGACTAAATGTGATGTCAATTTGTGCAGAAAGAAAACCTCTAATAGAATGAGTAAAAAAGTCCCGAGTAATTAACTCCAAAATTAGTTTTTTTCTCGAAAAACCCATTTTTTAAGCAAAAAAAATATCGAAAAATCGGAATTTTTTTTCCCTTTCCGCCCTGTGGGAAATTATTTTGCCCGGTACTATTTTTTTTTTTTTATATCCTGTAAACCCTCTGTTGCTTGTATATCCGTGTGTATGTATATGGATTTGAAAAAAATTTCAGGAGGGTGGGGAGCCCGGCCCCCTCGCCCCCCCTTATATACGCCCCTGTTACTATTATTACTAGCCAGCTTGGCTGCCTCCTAGAATTTTATTTCAACATTCCCACAGGAAGTTGTTAAAATAAAGAGCAACAAATGGATTCTCGAAATTATATCTTGATAAGCTTATATATATTTCGGAAGCAATCATAATTTCATTTCCCGGATATTTATTATTGTAGAAAAAATTAAGTAAATACAATTTGCTTTAGGATCATATTTGTTCTTCTCAGTTATTGATATTATTGAATATAATCTATTGAAAAATGGAATATTTACATAGATTAACCACTCTAGCTATTCTTTTGGGGAACCTCAATGTTAAGAATCTCGTGTCTGCTGTAAGTAAGTTTAAATTATTTTCGTTCTATATTTCACTTAGGGCCGGTTTTTTGATGTTTGGATAGTTAGTGGAGTCTCTGTTAAATGGCTTTTTGTAGTGCAGAAACCTCTTGGGGGTGTCTCGAAGTGGCGGGGAGTAATTGGGTAATTCTGAATCGAAAGTTCCTGGGCCAAAATTTTTTGGCACTTAGAAAATTAGTTATTAATTAAAACGATAGCCAATCAGGAGCGTGCTACAAGAGAATCACAAGTGAGTGAGGACGTAGTAGCCCAAGACTGACTGCAGGGGGGGATGGAAAAAAATATCTTTATTATTTTTAGTGATTCAGAATTAATTTTCAAAAAGATTAGAATTGAACCCCAAGTCTAGACCGGAAAATCAGAGACGGAGTAGAAATTTTTATTTTATTTATTTTAGTGGAATCAAAAATTGCGGGCGTACGTACATGTGTTGGTAATAAGAAAGTAATTTGGCTTTGGTTTTTGCCCGAAATATTTTATTAATTTTAATATTTCGAATAAAGGCAAAGCCAAATTACTTTTCATTATTACCACACATGTACGCCCGCAATTTTGATTCACTAAAAATAAAAAAATAAAAATTTCGATTCTGTTTGTTAGCTTCCGGTCTTGTGTTTGGTTCCAGTTTGATTTTTAAAAGAAATTTCGATTTATTCAAAATAAACATGTCTACATGGTCCCTGAGTTTCTAGTCGAGTCTTAAGCTCCAGTTTGATTTAAAAAAAAATTTCATTTGTTAAAAATAATTCTCAATTATCGAAAATTTAAAAAATAAAAAATTTACCTGTCTCTGAGTTTCCGGTCTAGATTTGGGTTCAATTCTAATCTTTGAGAATAATTCTGAATCACTAAAAATAATAAAAGAATATTTTTTTCCGTCTCTTTGTCTCCGGTCGAGTCTTGGGCTACTACGTCCCCACTCACTTGTGATTCTCTTGTAGCGCGCTCCTGATTGGCTATCGTTTTTAATTAATAACTAATTTTCTAAG
>JAKCPI010009874.1:0-30764 GCA_023213315.1 Euborellia annulipes
AATTTTACTTTTCAATTGTGCAAGTAACATTAAATATAAATTTTTTTAGGACATATTTCATAAAAAATACTATTAATTAATGCATTTGAAACAATATCCCGTGCTTAACTCAATTTTGGATTTTTTGGTCTTTGACACACCATTGCATAACAGGGTCCATATATAATTTTTTTGTCAATTGTGCAAGTAACATTAAATATAAATTTTTTTTAGGACATATTTCATAAAAAATACTATTAATTATAGCATTTGAAACAATATTCAGTGCTTAACTCAATTTTGAATTTTTTGGCGCACTAATGCGTAACACGGTCCATATATGGTAAAAACATATACAAAATTATATAAAATATAAAATTTGCACTAAGGTTTTATGGCAGTCTATAGTGCCAAGTCTCAAATGTACACATTTAAACTGATAAACCCTACGTCACCTTATGTGCAAATTTTATATTTTATATAATTTTATATATGTTTTTATATATGACAACTCTATCTGCATCTCAATGAACAATACCTTGTGTTTGCCAATATTGTCATAAGAACTGATAATGGCATCATGTAATTAAAGCTGCAACGAATTCTGGATTGAGATTTTTATTTGATAGAGGCTCTCCTGATTGGCTGACATCCTCTCTGTACACTCTGCCTATTAATTTAACTCTGAAGATGAGAGTAATACTGAAATACCTATAAAGCATTTCACCAATAAAAACCTAGAGATTCATTTAAAATATTATTTAATGTTTGATCTAGAGCCCACGGTCGAGAGCTTCAATTATTTAATAAAAATGAATCCTTGTCCATTCATTTACCTGCATTTACTTTTCTTCTATAAAGCTGAACTAAAATTAAGTGAAAAAATCTGGTGTGACTGGCGCACAGCACACAACTTTCTCTTACCTTCGGTAATCGAAAGTTGTGTACTGTGCTTGTCTCACCAGATTTTTTGTGTCGACATGTATTTAGTTTCCGACAGTACGGTACATTCGATTTTCAAGATGTAAAATTTATAAGTATGGCAAAATATTTATATTTTGTTACCATAGCAACCATAGGAGAAATTCCTATCTTTCCTATGAAGAACAAGAATAAAGTGGTCTTCAGAAGATTTCAATCACAAAATGAGAATATACATTTTAAAGAGAATCTAAAAAATAATTGATTTTTGAATTAAAAAAAAAATCGTTGGAGCAAATTTTGAGAAAATCGAAAAAAACTGAAAAAGTGCATCAGTAAAGTACTAGTACTCTTTGGCTGATTTTGTTCAAAAGCTTTGTGTCACGTCCCATGGGGGTGCCTAACTTAAATATAAAATTTCAACTTCCTAGCTCTTTTTGTTCTTGAGATATTTTGTTCACAGACACACACACACAGACAGACAGACCATGTCGCGAAAACCACTTTTTTGGATTCAGGGGACCTCAAAACGTGAAGATCCATCAAAATCTCGACATCGAATTTTTGACATGAAACCAATACTTTCTCTCTCTTATATTAACATATATATAGAGGTACGAGAAAGTAAAAAAGAGTTAAAAGTTTAGTTTGCGGCAAAATAGGACCCGCCATGATGATTATTATTATGGATACGTTCTTAACAAACGAAGGTTTCTTTTTAAGCATGCTAGATGAGTTTTTACGCAGGGCCGGAACTACGAAATTTTTTAGGGGGGCAAAATTTAATTTGTCGCCCCCTCCTTAAAATTTTCTATAAAAAATTTATATCATTTTACCTCTTTTTTAGTAAATCTTTCTTTAATTGCCGCCCCCCTGATATCTGCCCGCCCGGGGCACATGCACCCACTGCCCCCCCCCCCCTAGATCCGGCCCTGGTTTAACGTCTTGCATCAACAGATTGACAATAGAGAAGACATTTTTCTTCCTTACCATTCTTTGAGTTGTGGAAGAGCACGGATGTTTCTTTTACCAGCCAACTGCAAATTTCCCAATCAAAGCAAATAATATTATTTTCATCCTTCACCTTGAAAAAATAACAATTTCTAAAATTCTGACTTGTGTACTTGTAATTTTATCTGCACACGAATTGTAATTATATAACCTCTATTTGAAATAGATAAATGAAAATAAAAAATTCAATAGGCCTAATTCTCTCTTCTCTAGGTAAATATGATTGTCAAAAGCGATATTTTTCTACAAATAACATTTCACCATGACTTTAGGAAGTCATATATTAACTATTAATGCCATTAAATAAAAATAATTTATTATTATTATTCATGTATAACAATAGTATAATGGAAATATTTTTTTTTTTTTATCTTTCATCTATTATTTGAAAGAGTGGCTTCCAGAATGGAATAATTATATCAAATTAATTCTTTTTATTTTTGAAATTTATTATGGGCCTTGGGCTTGGCGTAGTTGGTAGAGCGCCTGCTTTGTATACCAAGGGTCGAGGATTCGGTTCCAAGGTAGTCCGATGATTTTATTTAAGCCATTTGGATACCATCCCTGGACCCCCAATAGATATATTTACAAATAACAACTAAAGACTTAAATGGCCTAAGTCGCCGAAAAGACTGAGTGTATGTATGTGTGTGTATTTTTTTTTTTTTTTTTCAAAAAAAAAAACACACCTCTTTTCTCATTCACACACACATACACACAGTCTTTTCGGCAACTTAGGCCATTTAAGTCTTTGACGATACCCGTTATAGAGATTAATATACATATTAGGGGATCCAGGCATTCTATTTAAGCCATTTGGTATCCAAATGGCTTTAAATAAAATCATCGGACTTCCTGGGGTCCGAACCCGCGACTTTTAGGGTTAGCACGCTAACCTCTACACCAAACCCCGAGGGCGTGTGTGTGAGTATGAATGGGAAAAAGTGTAAGTGTTAAAAAAAAGAACAAATTTGATAACATTATTTTAACCCTCAGGTAAATTTTAAAATAAAGACAATATTAATGCTGGAGTATATCGATAGTAATTTTCTGATATTTTAAAAACTCTTGTTTAGCTTTTTCTCTATTTTTTCGCTTCCTTAATTATTTTTAATTGTCATTCAGAAATAAAAGAAAAAAACTCATTTTGTGGAGAATTAAAATAAATAAAGATATTATTATAAAAAAATTAGAAATTAAAATAAAAAATCGGAAGAACCTTTAACGGAATAACACCCCTCCTCCCTCCCTCCCCAGGGAGAGTGATAAGTTAAGCGTGAAATATAGAAAAATTCAAAAGAGAATTTAATCACATTGGCTTGTAAGCGACCCAACAACTAAACACATACTTTGAAACACCTGGCACCTTAATAAAAAACATATTTTTTTATTAAAAGCTTTAAATTTAAACATTTTCTCATCCAGGGATATTCTTTTTTTATCTTGGCTCTTCATTCTCCATAAAACAAATAAAATGCTCGTAACAACCACCGTGGAACGTTAATATAGATGTAAATGAATGTTTGAGAGATCACAAACACAAACAAGTACTAGAATCTAAATAAAACCGAAGCTAATAATCAATCCTATGTATGTCATGTATGAAGAACAGGGGAGGGAGAGGGACATAATTAAACCCCAACTCCCTTTCCCATTTCACTTCCGTTACATGCTACAAGACAACAAAATGACTTTAAATTAACCAACTCGATATGTTAAAGATTTTATTTTACCGAAATAAAATTAAAATTTTATTTCTTGTTCACTTATAGAGTTTACAAAGGTTGGTTATTTAATATGTTTTAAATATTGAAGCCCCCTAACACTAACTAAGTAGTTCATGGGCGTACCCAGGATCAAATCTAGGGGGGGGCATGGTCAGATCATGGTCGTTCAGGGGGGGCAGATCATGGTCGTCCAGATTGTGACATAGCTATTTTTTATATAGAGGGGTAAAGCCTTCGAATTAAAGGCCTAAAAACCCTAGAGTCCTAACAAAAAAAGAATCATTCCCCGTCGCCAACCACCAATTTTGTTTCGTTTCATCACTTTATAAGCATTTAATTTTTTTTTGTTGCTTCTAGAGGGGGGCAGCTCGCCCCCCTGCCCCTCGCTGGGTACGCCCATGCAGTAGTTATAGCCTTTTGGTATAACTCAACTAAAAACCTCTTTATTTATTCAATTCACACACAATTCAATTTTAAAAATTAAATACGTTTATATGGTCATGTACAAATCTGGTGTGACTGGCGCACACCAGATTTTTTGTGTCGACATGTATTTAGTTCCCGGCAGTAGGGAATATTTGAATTCAGATGTAAAATTTATAAGTATGGGAAAATATTTATATTTTGTTACTATGGCAACCATTTCTCCTATCTTTCCTATGAAGCACAAGAGTAAAGTGTGCTTCAAACAATTTTGAGGGCAAAATGAGAATATACATTTGAAAGAGCATCTAAAAAATAATTGATTTTTGAATTTTAATCAAAATCATTAGAGCGAATTTTGGGAAAATCGAAAAAAACTGAAAAGTACATCAGTAAAGTACTAGTACTCTTTGGCCGATTTTGATTAAAAGCTTGTTTTTCCGGTCCCGGGGGTGTTTAACTTAAATATAAAATTTCAACCTCCTAGCTCAATTCCTTCATGCTTAAAATTGAACACACACACACACCCACCCACACACACACCAACACACACACCCACCCACCCACCCACCCACAGACAGACCATGTCGCGAAAACCACTTTTTTGGATTCTGGGGACCTCAAAACGTGAAGATCCATCAAAATCTCGACATCGAATTTTTGACATGAATCCAATACTTTCTCTCTATATATATATTACATATATACATAGGTAAGAGAAAGTAATAAAATAAAAGTCGGCGTTTCGAGTATCAAACAATAAAGAGAATTAAAAGTTGCTACACTGCCATGCCAACTAACCTGACAATTTGACATCAATTTTTGTCCTGATGAAGATTACTTCGGACTTCTTCGGAATTTTCGGATCGATTGCGAGCAAAAACAATTTTTTTGATGCTCTTGAAAACGTAAATTCTCATTTTGTCCTCAAAATTGTTTGAAGTACACTTTACTCTTGTACTTCACAGGGGAGATAGGAGAAAAGGTTGCCAGGGTTAACAAAATATAAATATTTTTCCATCTTTATATTCTTCTTTATTGAATTCAAATGTCCCGTACTGTCGGAAACTAAATATATCTCGACAAATAAAAAAAATGGTGTGCCAAGCACAGAACACAACTTAAACTTACTGAAGGTAACTAAAAGACCAGTCACATCAGATTTTTTATTTCTAGATCAAATCTCAATCAAGACATTCTTTATAAATTATATTATAATTATACTTCATTTTGAATAAAAAAAATAAATAAATTAGATCTATTATATTTATTTACTTTAATATTCATCCATTCTTTTGTAAAATCAGTGATATCCTGCCCCCGATTTATTATTATCATCATTTATATCTGATCATTTGCAAATGAATTAAAATATTATATAAAATAATTAATATTTCCCGGAAATAAATCTTAAAAAAAGTATAAATTTTAATGAAACTTTCTGTTCGATTTTATAATTGTGCACTTGGTCATAAATGAGCATTTTATTATTCAAATTCCATATATAGAGATTGATGAAAATGAGGATAGTTGGTTTATTATTTGTTGGCTTCTTGTTCTTTGGAAACTCCAATATTTTGGCCGCTGTGAGTAGTTATTTTAATTAAAATTAATTTAATGATTATTATTTTAACTAAATTATCGATTTTCAGGGTCAAAGACTTTATGATATAGACATAGAACGATATGCAGTTTTAACCAGCGATGAAAAATACTTTAAAATTCATAATTTAGAATTTGATGTTAATGCAGAAGGCAAAAAAGTTGTAAATGCAAATTTCACTTTATTTATCGATGTAGATCATAAGGACCCTATGGAGGTAATCACGTTAAAAAATAATTTGAATATAATGAGTTTTTTTTTTTTTTTTTTTCCCAAAAAAAAAAAAAAAAGATAAATAGGCCCACTCTTTTTTGTTGATATTTACTATCAAAAAGGACGATAGGCATTAGGCCAATAGCGGAGTGAGAAGCACAGGTGGAGCATAAGCTCGGCGAAACCTCGGATTGGTGACCCCAGGAATCAACGTGAAGAAATTCTCGTCGGTACCAATCAATTATTTCTACTTACAAGTTTTAATTCTTTCTTTTTAGTGCGAGTTAGCAGTGAGAGAGAAAAAGGGCGGGAAATGGACTCCATCAACATTAAAATTCAAAAAAGTTCATTGTTGTAAATTGTATGAGACAGACAAACTGGTTGCACCAGTTATTGGAAGATCTTTCAATCTCCCTAAAAAATGTCCATTTAAACAGGTATTTATTATATGTATATTCTTTTCCTCTTTTCTTTTTTTTAGACTTTTGGCAGCTTTATGATTTATGGCCCTTTGGGCAGTCATAAATGGACCCTTCCAGTAGCGTAACTAGGTGGGGGCGAAGGGGGGCACTCGCCCCCTCCGCCCCAGGCGCATGAAGCCTTTGGCGCCCCTCCATACCGACATAGGCGCCCTAAGGCAGGGCGGATCTAGGGGGGGGGGGCGGTGGGTGCGTGTGCCCCGGGCGGCAGATATCAGGGGGCGGCAATTAAAGAAAGATTTACTAAAAAAAGATAAAATGATATTAATTTTGTATAGAAAATTTTAAGGGGAAGGGGCGGCAAATTAAATTTTGCCCCCCCCTAAAAATCTCGTAGTTCCGGCCCTGCCCTAAGGCATCAAAATATATAGCCCAGGGACGGTGATTTTATCATATACTAGCCGCGTCGCCCGCCTTCGGCGGGCTTCGCGCCCTAGCCGGGGGGGCTTCGCCCCCTGGACCCCCTCCAGCTGGCTCGGGCCCGCCTGCGGCGGACCCTCGCCTTTTCTTATTTATGAGAACCCGTGGCGCCCGCCTTTGCATATAGACAGGGGGCTTCGCCCCCTGGGCCCCCCTACAGCTGGCTCGGGCCCGCCTGCGGCGGACCCTCGCTTTTCTTAATTATGAGAACCCGTGGCGGCCGCCTTTGCGTCTAGACAGAGGGGGCTTCGCCACCCTGGACCCCCCATCATCTGGCTCGGGCCCGCCTGCGGCGGACCCTCGCCTTTTCTTCTTAATTATGAAAAGAAAATTATTATTACTACTATTCCAAACCAGTGCCTGCTGAAGGTTTGTTTACATTCATGGAATACACAAATGAAAAGAATACTTAAATATTTCTCTATACATTTCCTATGGGAGAAATCGTAACTTTAAAAATTAATAACTCAAAAAGTTATGGGAATTTCGGGATGAAAATAATTTTCCTGTAATCCCGAGAAGGTCCTCTTTATGTCATAAAAAATTTCATTTCAAAATTCCAACGGGAAGTTGCCTAAATAGAGCGTGACAGACAGACAGACAGACAGACAGACGGGGGACAGACAGACAGACGGACAGACAGACAGACGGACATTAGTGAATTATATATCATATATTTCCATAGATTGTCCAAAAACACGGATAGTGTTCTTTTAAATTATATTACAACTTAAAAAACGATGCCCTTGTTGAGCTTCGCCCCCCTCCGCCCTCAAAGGCTAGTTATGCCGCTGGACCCTTCACTGTCCCCACTATCCTACTTGAACTAAAGTCTTTTCTTAACATGTCTACACTTGCAAAGAAATATTCTGAAATCTGTAGCATTGGGGGTCCAGTGAGCGCAGCTAGTCATTTATAAAAAAAATATTTTTTTTTTTAGAATGTTTTATTTCATCAAAAAGAACCTCTTGCCTTTGACACCAATCTTCTTCCAGCCACTGTATCATGTAGAGGAGCTATTATATGGGCAATTTTATGGCCTATTTTAATAATAATAAAAATATTTGAAGTAGGGGTTGATGGAAAAGTAAATCGTGAAAAAATGTATAAAATGGGTTAATGATTAAAAGGTAAGCCTACATATTAGAATTGTTCCCCAGTAGCTATCGGTATTATTGTATAATATTAATGGAATATAATGTATTGAATTTTTTAACTTTGCCCATCAACCGTAGGTTGAACAGGTAAAGTTAATGTAATCGTAAAAAAAATCGAAATTTTTCTGAAGCTGCCAAAATCCGTTTTGAGGTCCCCTGAATCCATTTAAGAAGTTTTTTGGAATGATGTCTGTGTGTGTGTCTGTCTGTGTTTGTCTGTGTCTGTGTGTGTGTGTCTGTGTGTATGTCTGTGGTAATTTTTTTTGTCAACGAAAACTCCAAAAAAACTATTCATCCAATGATTTTAAAATTTTGCACACATAAACTAGAGGTAAAGGTCAAGAACTGAAAAGCTTTTGGTAAACATCGGACCATTAGGGGGGCGCTCTAGAGGGGGACAAATATTTTGTTCTTACATAACCTACAATTTTTTTTATATATTCAGAAACTAGAACTTTCTCCCGAGTAAAATGATATATAATATTAGTATCCTAATTTGTTATAAATTTGTTAAAAAATTATTTAAATTTGAAAATTTAGCATAGAAACAGTTCAAAATCAAAACAAATAAACAAACGCGTTGCATTATTTCATTGAATATTGGGTGGGCAAAGTTGTGCGCTCGGCTTAGTCCGACCCTTTATTTTACGCTCATGTTTTGCCCGCAGCCATTGGGCTATTTTATTAGTAGTTTAAATTTTCAGAGTCACTGGTCACATTTGTAATTTGTTAACCAGAGCTTACGGATCTCGGAGAATAAGAAGTCAGATTTATGCCCTGATTAAAAATTTTTTTTTCCTCGGGTACCTTTATCTGAAACACACTTACTTTGCAATTGGCCAATGGTGGTTTCCCGACGGCCATTTATTAATAATTAAAAAAAAATTCCGTTTATTTTGTTTAAATGGGCGTTTCTCTACTAATTGGAAACTAGCCCATACATTTAAGTCCCAAGCATTTTTTTTTTTTCTAACACTCACACTTTTTTTCCCATTCACACACACACAGTCTTTTCGGCAACTTAGACCATATAAGACTTTATACGATAATTTTAAAAATCGATTTTTTTTCTGTTTTTTAGCAATTTTTTCACTGATTTTCTACATATCCCCTTATCCTTCCTTAAAAATCTCTTAACAAAATATATATACCAGTATATAGGATAAAGCGGGTGGGGGTGAACTGTCAATTTTTCACTTGCTTCTGAAAATAACCCCTAAGGGTGATCTCATAAGGAACAGTCTTTTTAACATATTTTTCTATGAATCGTTCATTTAATCGAATATTAATTTATATTACAATATATAAGCGATTGGATTCCAATAATAGCTAATATATTGTCTTTACTAACTTATTATTCAGTAATCAGGGGCGTATATAAGGGGGGGGGCCGAGGGGCCCCCCCCCCCCAAATTTCCCAAACACATATACATATATAGGGATATACAGACATCAGCGCAACAAATTTTTCCGCAGGATGGACAACTTTGGTTCCGCAATAGAAAAATTGTTCCGCAAAAAATTTCGTGTGAAAAAAATATGGTTTTCTTAAAAAAAAATTTTCAGCAAAAAAATTTTTGAGTTCGGGCCCCCCCGAAAAAAATTTCTATATACGCCCCTGTCAATAATAATAAGATGTATTATATAAAATATGCCTGGGACTGCAATTTTCCAATTAGTAGAGAAACGCCCATATATCCTAGTATGTGATTCCTAAGGTATGAATGAAATCTGTAAGAGAAAAAAATAAAAAAATCTGGTGTGACTGGCGCACAGCACACAACTTTCTCTTACCTTCGGTAATCGAAAGTTGTGTACTGTGCTTGTCACACCAGATTTTTTGTGTCGACATGTAGTTAGTTCCCGGCAGTAGGGAATATTTGAATTCAGATGTAAAATTTATAAGTATGGGAAAATATTTATATTTTGTAACCATGGCAACCATTTCTCCTATCTTTCCTATGAAGCACAAGAGTAAAGTGCGCTTCAAACAATTTTGAGGGCAAAACGAGAATATACATTTGAAAGAGCATCTAAAAAATAATTGATTTTTGAATTTTAATCAAAATCGTTAGAGCGAATTTTGAGAAAATCGAAAAAAACTGAAAAAGTACATCAGTAAAGTACTAGTACTTTTTGGCCGATTTTGATTAAAAGCTTATTTTTCCGGTCCCGGGGGGTGTTTAACTTATATATAAAATTTCAGCAGCATAGCTCAATTTCTTCATGCTTAAAAGTGAACACAGACACACAGACACACACACACACAGACAGACAGACCATGTCGCGAAAACCACTTTTTGGATTCAGGGGACCTCAAAACGTGAAGATCCATCAAAATCTCGACATCGAATTTTTGACATGAATCCAATACTTTCTCTCTATATATATATTACATATATACATAGGTAAGAGAAAGTAAAAAATACAATTCATGCACATACAAAGTAATAATTTAATATAATCCATATGTGTATGTCCATGTACGACATACGTATGTTGGCGTCTAGATTTTTTTTTTTTTTTTTTTTTTTTTTTTTTTTTTTTTTTTTGTAAATAATATGAATACAGTCTAATACATTTATTGCTTCGTTTTTACTTTCTCTTACCTATGTATATATGTAATATATATTAATATATAGAGAGAAAGTATTGGATTCATGTCAAAAATTCGATGTCGAGATTTTGATGGATCTTCACGTTTTGAGGTCCCCTGAATCCAAAAAAGTGGTTTTTGCGACATGGTCTGTCTGTGGGTGGATGGGTGGGTGTGTGTGTGTGTGTGTGTGTCTGTGTTCACTTTTAAGCATGAAGGAATTGAGCTATGAGGCTGAAATTTTATATATAAGTTAAACACCCCCGGGACCGGAAAAATAAGCTTTTAATCAAAATCGGCCAAAGAGTACTAGTACTTTACTGATGTACTTTTTCAGTTTTTTTCGATTTTCTCAAAATTCGCTCTAACGATTTTGATTAAAATTCAAAAATCAATTATTTTTTAGATGCTCTTTCAAATGTATATTCTCGTTTTGCCCTCAAAATTGTTTGAAGCACACTTTACTCTTGTGCTTCATAGGAAAGATATGAGAAATGGTTGTCATGGTTACAAAATATAAATATTTTCCCATACTTATAAATTTTACATCTGAATTCAAATATTCCCTACTGCCGGGAACTAAATACATGTCAGCACAAAAAATCTGGTGTGACAAGCACAGTACACAACTTTCGATTACCGAAGGTAAGAGAAAGTTGTGTGCTGTGCGCCAGTCACACCAGATTTTTTTATTTAATAATGTCAATGAATTTGTAGATCTCAAATAATTGTTGAATTGGATATTTTTTCATTGATTTAGTTTTAAATCAAAAAATTGAAATATTTCTATTTCTAAGTTCTCTCCATTTATATCATTTATGTCATAAGAAGGAGCCAAGTCCCTCCTTTTTTTAATCAATGAAAAAAAAAAACCTTTAGATTTATTTATATTATTTGATTATTCCTTTTAACTTTTGAATAAAATTATCGCAAATAACATAATAAATATTTATTTTGAAAGCATCCTTAGGAGTGAAAATCGAATGACCTTTCTGTAGAAACCGGGTTTGTATATTGTAATTAATATACAATATTTATAAATCTTAAAGCTTATATTTTGTATATCGTTCTATGGCTTCAGATGCCGAAAAGACCAAATAAATAAAACAATTCTATTAAACCATTCTCCCTTATATTTCACAAATATTTTCCCTTATTAATGCCTATATTTTTATTTTTTATGATACCTGAAACCAAAGGAAGCACTAAATAAGAGCAAAAGCAATATGCGGCCTTCAAGCTTTCTAATATTATATATTAAATACCAGGTATATATATAGAATAGATGGATTTTTATATTTTTTTGAAATAATTTATAAAGATTAATAAAATATCTTGAATATTAATTTCAATGATTAATGAAACTTCTGTTATTACATTATAATCTAAAATGTTATGTAAAAGAATATTTATTGTTGATAAATAAAAAAATCTTCTGTAACTGATCCCCACAGCACGCAACTTTCTTTTATCTTCAGTATTTGAAAGTTGTATTTTGCGCTAGTCACACTAGAGGTCCACAACTTATCTGAGAATACTTCAATAAATAGGCTACTGTTTTCATTTTAAATTTAAAAAAATTAAAAATTAAATTTTTTTTGTTTAAAAAAAAATAATTTTCATAATTTTTTATTTAGTCCTGAAAAAAGAGAATTCCTAATGAATTTAATTCATTAAGGTTGTTCGGATAGTACATCGTAAGTCATAATAGAATCTAAATTTTTTTTTAAATAAAATTAAAAATTTGAATGCCAAAATTCCTTATTATAATTTAGTCGTGACCTATCATAGTTTATAATTGGATTAAGTTAATAATTTAATTACCAAAAATAATAAATGAATGACTTTCGACTTGAGCAGTATTTCACGTAATATAGAACTGGCAACATTGCATTCATCAACTATCTATTTTAAATCTTAAACGCCTTAAATTTTATTTTATTTAATATATTACAATGTTTAATGCAAATCAGTTTAAACACAATGGACGATTTGCGAGAAAAAATATTGTAAAATTGAAAAAAAAATGTAACTGACATAGAGATAAGACACTTATGTTATGCGACGTTGCCAGGCTGGTCTGACTCTCGAGAATTCATTATTTTTAAATATTAGCGACTGTCATTTTGGAGAATTTTTTGACTTTCTTGTTAAAATATCTTTAAAAGCGGTCGGCAGAAACTTTTGATTTTATTTTTAACATATTCCTCGGAAGTGAATTAATAAAATGTAAGTTTTTTTGTTTTTGTATCAGATGCACAGATGCCTATTTAATTCAATATGTGTGCGTTTCGTCGTTATTCCCCATAGGCTACATGTTAAATTTCAATTTTTTAAAAATTAATTACACGATAACCCTGTGTCAGATCTGCTTCAAAATTTTATTTTATACGTATTTGATAGTGATTAATAACATATTAAAAAATTAGCTTTTAATCAGTTAAAGTGCTTTAATGTCCGAACAACCTTAAACAAAAAATAGAATTTTCCTTAAAATTATAACTTATTTTGAGAATTATAAATACTTCCCTTAAAATCCTCTTTAGAAGTGAAAATGCCATTTCTAAATTTCACATGGACAGACAGACACTATAAATTAATCTCTACGTATATCTAAATGCTATCCTGCATAAATATTTCGGCTTTGCTCCTCCCCTCTCCCTCTCCCCCTCTCTTTTGTCACGCCTTTTTTGATTTTTTTATGGGCATCTCACAGACAACATATCTGACTCCTGCGGCCCCACGTCTTTTCGTGATCCCGTGCGGACAAGGATCGATTGGACCCCTCTCTTAGCCTGCTAATCAAACGACGGGCGAATTGCACCCGAACTTCTTCCCTTTCTTTTTCTAGCGAGTTGAACCAATTAAGAATATATGCCAACTATAGTTTGGGTCCGAATGTAAGAAGCACCATAAACGGAAAGTGACTACGTTGGTCTTACTTTATCACTCTAAATTCAATTCCTAATTGAGTGCTTTTGTAAGCCCAGGATTGGAATATAGGATCTCACCACAATAGCCCCCAGGCAACTCTACGAGAAGAGGGAGTGACATTCATTTATTCATTTGTTTATATTTACATGTTTTTTAATGACACCTGTATGATTTTGATTTGATTTTTCTTTCCAAAATTTACGAAAAATGTCGTTTTCTTCTATGATTATTTCAAAAACTATTCAGTTTTCGGAAAAATGTCAAAGAATAAAAACTTTTTAAAATTGAGTATTTTATTATAATATAACAAAGAAATTAAAAATTTCGAAATTTCTGAAAAAACTTATTAGGTAAAGTACTACTTTCAAGTGACGTATTTACTCCAAAAGTTGATAGAAATCTACAATTTTAGTTTAAGGAGCATATACCAAATTTTATCCATCTAGCTGCTTTGGTTTTTAAGCAATCGTGTTCACACACACACCCAGACGTAATTCCAAAAGAATATACGAAAAAGTATCGGGGGAAGTCATTCCCCATATTTATTTTTTCTACAGATTGTCCCAGGGATCTCATATGAGATTAGTAATTAAAATTGGGAAAAAAATTTTTCTGCAGATATCTTTTATTTAAGGTTTAATTAAACGATTTTGATAAAAAATTTTAATTTTCAAAAAAATTATCCTGGGACTTAGTGGGTTAAGATAGAGTTAGCAGCTTTTCTGACAGCAACTTTTGACGCTATGGATTTGGCAGTTTTACTCATCACGCGTTTTTGTCAATTTAAATTCAAAATTCTCAGTAGCTGTCTTTACTAGCTTGTGTAGTTTTTTTTTTCTCTTTTCAATGGTAGGTAAAACGTAAAAATGGTCAAAAATGGATTTAGCAAGTTTACACTCTAAGCCGACGATTTAGTATATGTGAGGTTTCACTAAGTTATAAATGAAAGAAATATTTGAATTTATAACTCGATATATTTCGTGCTATTAACCCATCCTCAGTCACATGTACTCTTGAGGATGGGTTAATAGCCCGAAATATATCGAGTTATAAATTCAAATATTTCTTTCATTTATAACTTATGAAACCTCTTCTTCATCTTCTGTCCCCGCCCTTAATATTCCCGCGGTGCGGGGCCGGCGGACCTTATTCTCCCTCTCCACTCCCTCCTGTCCAATGCTGTTGTCTCCCACAGGCCAAGCTCGGTCATATCTCCCCTGACCCGGTGAAGCCAAGTCATGCTAGGTGCTCCTCTGCGTTGTCGTCCAAGGAGCCCCATATCGTACTCCATTCTCGCCACACCACTACTCTCTTGGCGTACGACATGTCCAAACCAGCGGAGACACCATTCGCGCAACTTGTCAGTCACACCTGCCCCTGATGGTATAGTTTGGGACGCGGTCAAGTCTAGTGACTCCAAGTGACCACCTGGCCATCCGCATCTCCATCACATGCAGTGCCGATTCGCTTCTCTTCGTGGAGGCCCATGTCTCGGTCGAATACAGAGCAACCGGCCTTAAGAACGTCCGGTAGATTGCCGACTTCAAATAAATCGGCATCCGTCGGTCGCAAAGGATTCAGGTGCATTCTTCGACCTTTATACGCCCGGCAATCTCATCCGTTGGTTCTCCATCATCAGCGACCCTCGAGCCAAGATAGCGAAAACTGCGACATTTAGGGAGCGCCTGGCCATAAAGTATAACTTGATCTGCAGTTTGTTGAAAGTACTGCATGTATTCGGTCTTGCGTGGGTTAATACGCAGACCGTATTGGGCAAGGCGATTCTTCCAGATGCCCACGGAATTTTCTAGTTTGTCGCGAGTTTCCTCACACAGCACTACATCATCGGCATAAAAGAGGCACCATGGATGGGATCTTTGAAGATCCCGAGTGATGACATCCATACAGACTATGAAGAGCAGCGGTAAGAGAGTACTACCTTGGTGGACGCCAACCGAAATGGGAAATGGTTCGGAGACTCCTGCCGGACATCTGACTCTGCTTGATGTTCCCACATACAAGCTCTGTATCCAGCGGACATATTCCTCAGAGACATTGGATTTTCGCAAGCTCTACCAGATGAGCTCACTCGGTACCCTATCACGCTTTTTCAAGGTCGAGGAATGCGACGTGCAGCCCTTTCTGCCCAGCTCGCGCTTTTTCCATAAGTTAACGTAATGGAAAAATTGCATCAGTTGTTCCTCTCTTCTGAACGAATCCACACTGATTTTCGCTCACACTGACAAACCTCACATATACTAAATAATTTTACTTATAAATATGTTTCACGTAAAACCTACACCACTTTCCCTCCACAACATGAGCTTTTTATCCCATGACAGTCTTAAACATGTGAAATGTGGGAAGTGAAATTATGCGATAATATGTATTTAAGAGTTTTTCCTTGTAATAATATTTTGGGGGGCTGCAACTCGCCGTTAATGTACATTTGATCTTCTTCTTCCCTTGAAGATAAAGCCAAACAATTTTTTCTCTGGTCGAATGTGGACCTTCACTTTCCTTAACTGCAATTTTTAGAAAGATCTCTTTGAATTTTAACAAATTATTTCAAACAGAAGAGACTTAAATATCCATCCTAAAGGAAAGAATCTGGTGTGACTGGCGCACAGCACACAACTTTACCTTCGGTAATCGAAAGTTGTGTACTGTGCTTTCACACCAGATTTTTTGTGTCGACATATATTTAGTTCCCGACAGTACGGAACATATGAATTCAGATGTAAAATTTATAAGTATGAGAAAATATTTATATTTTGTTACCATGGCAACCATTTGTCCTATCTTCCCTATAAAATACAAGAGTAAAGTGGTCTTCAGAAAATTTCAATTGCAAAATGAGAATATACATTTTAAAGAGCATCTAAAAAATAATTGATTTTTGAATTTAAAAAAAAAATCGTTGGAGCAAATTTTGAGAAAATCGAAAAAAAAACTGAAAACAGATACGACGGTGCGCGCTCGGGCTCTCAGCGAAAGGTTCGGCCACTCAACTCAAAATCCCAGGCTAATCGTACAAATATTTTATAAATTTCTATTTTAGCTCCGGATCTCCGGGAATTGAATTTTAAAATAGTTTTTTTTTTTTTTTTTACTTTCTCTTACCTATGTATATATGTAATATATATATAGAGAGAAAGTATTGGATTCATGTCAAAAATTCGATGTCGAGATTTTGATGGATCTTCACGTTTTGAGGTCCCCTGAATCCAAAAAAGTGGTTTTCGCGACATGGTCTGTCTGTGTGTGTGTGTGTGGGTCGGTGGGTGTGTGTGTGTGTGTGTGTGTGTGTTCAATTTTAAGCATGAAGGAATTGAGCTACGAGGTTGAAATTTTATATTTAAGTTAAACACCCCCCGGGACCGAAAAAATAAGCTTTTAATCAAAATCGGCCAAAGAGTACTAGTACTTTACTGATGTACTTTTTCAGTTTTTTTCGATTTTCTCAAAATTTGCTCCAACGATTTTTTTTAAAATTCAAAAAATCAATTATTTTTTTAGATGCTCTTTAAAATGTATATTCTCATTTTGCGATTGAAATCTTCTGAAGACCACTTTACTCTTGTACTCCATAGAAAAGATAGAAGCAATGGTTGCCATGGTAACAAAATATAAATATTTTCCCATGTTTATAAATTTTACATCTGAATTCATCATATGTTCCGTACTGTCGGGAACTAAATATATGTCGACACAAAAAATCTGGTGTGACAAGCACAGTACACAACTTTCGATTAGCGAAGGTAAGAGAAAGTTGTGTGCTGTGCGCCAGTCACACCAGATTTTTTGTGTCGACATATATTTTTTTATTTGTATATTTTTTTTTAAACATTCACACTTTTTTCCCATTCACGCTCACATTCACACAGTCTTTTCGGCAACTTAGGCCATTTAAGACTTTAAACGATATCCGTTATTGATTATTATTCATATTGGGGTCCAGGCATTCTTATTTAAGCCATTTGGTATCCAAATGCTTTAAATAAAATCATCGGACTGCCTGGGGTCCGAACCAGCGACGTTTGGTATAGGAGGTAGGCACGCTACCAACTACTCCAAGCCCCGAGGGCTTTTTTTAATTTTAATTTTACAATTTAAATAATTATATAAACAAATTTATCCAATAAAAAATGTTAATAAAAAAAACTCAACAAAGGCCGCAGAAGGCGGTCATGTTGCGAACTTAATATGTAACCTTGTTTTTTAATTTACTGCCATTTTACCTTGATTCCTTCTTAAGGCTTATTTTTACATCAATTTCTTTCCCGAACTAAAGGAATTAGTTGTTGTGGGATGGTAAGTAAAAGTGGCCTTTAGCATAACAGTCATCTGGATTGTTTTTTCTTTTTTTTTTAAATTTCCTATCTCTCACCAGAGATTAACCCAATAACAGAGAGACGGAGGAGACATTGGCAATGTTTGAAAATTTTCAAGGCAAGTGGGATTTGAACCCGAGTTGTATAACAACTCTAGTTTCGTGATCCGCGCATCTTATCCGATTAGCCATGAGCCTCTTCCTGCTTTACTGAAATGATTGTCCTATAGCAAAATAGGACAGCAATTCAACAAGAGAATTTCATGTTCGCCTTATTTTGGTTGCTCCAATTTCAAGAGGGATGATACGGGTGGCACAGCGGAGTATGGAGAGATCAATGCTTGGACTTTCCTTAATAGAGCAAGATCCCAGAGCCCTCAGACCTAAATTATTTTCTCACAAATAAAATGTATGGGCTAAAGTAGTGTTAGTACATACTTTCAGAGTAAGCACACTTTCAAGCTTGGGCCGTGGGCCAATTTATAGGTAACCAAGTGCTAAACATTGGTAAAAATAGTACTAACTTACTTATATTCTCAGAGCTGATTCTTATATATATATATATATTTTTTCACACAGTCTTTTCGGCAACTTAGGCCATATAAGACTTTGACGATAACCGTTATTTATGAATTTTTCTATATTAGGGTCCAGACATTCTTATTTAAGCCATTTGGTATCCAAATGGCTTAAATAAAATCATCGGACTACCTGGGATCCGAACCCGCGATGTTTGGTATACGAGGTTAGCACGCTAACCTCTACGCCATGCCCCGAGGGCCATTCTTATATATGATATTCAAGGAACTATTTCAATAACATGTTTTAGAGAATATTCTTGCTAAACATCCCCCAGACACACATACAGTGTCCAGTAGCGTAACTAGGTGGGGGCGAAGGGGGCTCTTGCCCCTCCGCCCCAGGCGCATCAAGCCTTTGGCGCCCCTCTATACCGACATAGGCGCCCTAAGGCATCTAAAATATAGCCCAGGGACGGTGATTTTATCATATTCTTTCCATAGATTGTCCAAAAACACGGATAGTTTTCTTTTAAATTATATTACAACTTCAAAAACAATGCACTTGTTGAGCTTCGCCCCCCTCCGCCCTCAAAGGCTAGTTACGCCGCTGACAGTGTCGCTATGCGCCTGAGCGCAAACAGGATATGAAGATTGTTTTATAACATAGCTTTATAAAAATGTTATTAATGGTCTAATGGAAGGCTTCAGTAATAAATAAGAAATATTTTAACGCTCAATTATAACGATAATTATAGAATAATAAAATATTAATACTTTTGAACCAGTAATGAAAATTATGAACAAACGAACAGAAATAAAAATAAAATAGTACATTAGTTTATTGGCGTCTTATAATAAGTAAAAAAACAAGAAAATTTATGAAGTGAAAATGTAAAAATAATTTATGTCAATATTAATAATCATTATGTATTAATAAGTAAGCTTCGATTTTTTATTTTGGGTGTGTCTGTGTGTGTTCAATTTAAAACATGAAGGAATTGAGCTAGGAGGTTGAAATTTTATATTTAAGTTAGGCTGCCACCTGAGACGTGAAATAAGCTTTTAATCAATATCAGTCAAAAAGTACTAGTACTTTACTGATGTAGTTTTTCAGTTTTTTTTCGATTTTCTCAAAATTCGCTCCAACGATTTTGATTAAAATTCATAAATTATTTTATAGATGCTTTTTATAATGTATATTCTCATTTTGCCATTGAAATCCTCCGAAGACCACTTTACTCTCGTCTTCATGGGAAAGAGTAGAAATGGTTGCCATACAAGGGGGGGGGGATCCAGAGGTGTTTCTCGCCCCCGAGTTTGGCGTAGTAGATAGCGTGCCTACCTCCTATACCAAACGTCGCGGGTTCGGACCCAGGCAGTCCGATGATTTTATTTAAGCCTTTTGGATACCAGATGGCTTAAATAATAATGCCTGAACCCACAATATATATATTAATTACAACGGTTATCGTCTAAAGCAGCGTTTCCCAACCTTTTGAAGTCCACAGCACCCCAAAGGTGTTTTGGGAATAATATTACACACTAGCGGCACCCTTCCTTTTCCTATCAAAACGAAATTTTTTTCGGCCCTGGGAAAATTTTTCTCTTGCATGAAAATTATTTGACCTTTTTTTTGGCAAAACTTTATTTTTTTTCCGCCTCTTTATTTTTATTTTATTTTTTTTTTTTTATCTAAATATCTCGCGGCACCCCTTAGGCATTCTCGCGCACCCTTGGGTGCCGGGGCACACCGGTTGTGAACCACTGGTCTAAAGTCTTAAATGGCCTGAGTTGCCGAAAAGACTGTGTGAATGTGTGAGTGTAAAAAAGGTGTTTCTCGGGGGGGGGGGGTAATCTGGTGTGACTGTTCGCACAGCACACAATTTTTTCTTAATTTCGGTAACTTAAAGGCGCATTCTGTACTTGTTTGCCAGAATATAAATACAAATCAAATTTTTAAGTATTAATTTTTAAAATTTTATATTAAAAATAAATTTTTTTTCGAAAAAAAAGTATTTTTTTTAAATCTCGGGGGGGGGGGTAATTCCCCCATTTACCTCCCCTGTATCCGCCCTTGTTGCCATGGTAACAAAATATAAACATTCTCCCATGTCTATAAATTCTACATCTCGAATTCATATAAGAATGTCTGGACCCCATATATACATATACATTAATAACGGTTATCGTCAAAGTCTTATATGGCCTAAGTTTTTTTTTTTTTTTTTTTTTTTTTTTGGAATGGGTGCATAAGGTCCGAAGATTTATAATGACCAGTGGTCACATGAAGCCAGGAAGAAAATAAAAACAAAAGGAAAAGCATAAAAGGAAACTCAACTGCGGGAACTGAGAAGATGCCTGTTGAGGTTAGACTTGAAAGTCTGAAGATTGTAGATTTTGGGGAAGATAGACGCAGGGAGCTTGTTCCAATCACGGGAGGTCATAGGAACAAAGGAAGAATGAAAATTGCCGAAAAGACTACCTGTATGTGCAGTGTGTGTGAGTGTTTAAAAAAAAATCTCGAATTCAAATGTATCGTACTGTTGGAAACTAAATATACCTCTTACCCAAGGTAAGAGAAAGTTGTGTGCTGTGCGATCAGTCACACCAGATTTTTATTGAATATAATCTTTTGAAAAATGAAATCTCTATATAGATTAATAACTATAGCCAGGGGCGTATATAGAATTTTTTTTTCTGCGGGGGGGCCTCAACTCGACCCTGCGGGAAATTTTTTGTTAGGTCGGAAATTTTTTTTTTTCCCTTTCCGCCCTGTGGGAAATTATTTTGCCCGGTACTATTTTTTTTTTAAATTTCGGAAGGCCGGGCCTTCTGTAAACCCTCTGTTGCTTGTATATCCGTGTGTATGTATATGGATTTGAAAAATTTCAGGAGGGGGAGCTCGGCCCCTCGCCCCCCCCCCCCCCCCCTATATACGCCCCTGTTACTATTATTACTAGCCAGCTTGGCTGCCTCCTAAATTCTATTTCAAAATTCCCACAGGAAGTTGTTAAAATAAAGAGCAACAAATGGATTCTCGAAATTATATCTTGATAAGCTTATATATATTTCGGAAGCAATCATAATTTCATTTCCTGGATATTTATTATTGTAGAAAAAATTAAATAAATACAATTGCTTTAGGATCATATTTGTTCTTCTCTGTTGTTGATTTTATTGAATAATAATCTAATGAAAAATGGAATCTTTATATGGGTGATTCTTTTACAAACCGAACACTTTCTGACCGACATGTTTTTGATTTGGATGAAATTTTTTTTACGGGTTCTATAACGAAAAAAAGATAGCCATCCGCGAGGATTTTCTTTTTCTTTAATATTTTGGGAAATATCGAGGGTCGAAAATGTGAAAATTTGATGATTTCGGCTTAGATGCTCACTTTTAAAAATTCATAACACTCCTTCTATTTGAGCTAGAAAAAAACTTTTTTTTACCATTTTAAAGCTAAAAAGAGTGAACGTTAAGAAAAAAATTGTTCCACCAAAATTTATTAAAGATTTCACATTGTTATCAACAATTGAAATCTTTAAATCGATTTTTAACAATGGGGCCCCAAATGTATTGCATTTTTATTATAACCATCGCATTCTACGTCGAATTTTATACCGATAACGGTTTTTTAATCGATGGAGAATCAATTAGTACTATTGAAAAAAATCCCGCCAAGTGCTCTCATGCGGTAAAATGACGTCATATCAAAAATAAGAAAAAAAAGTCCGGGGGCATTGAACCACTCTTTCCAAAACTATATTTAGATTTAATGTAGCTTTTATGTTCAAGTAGCTATCCGTTGCACAAGTAGGGCTATTTTTCGATATTTTTTTGCCTAAAAATGAGGTTTTTCGAGAAAAAACCAATTTTGGAGTTAATTACTCGGGATTTTTTTACTTATTCTGTTAGAGGTTTTCTTTCTGCACCAAATGACATCCCATTTAGTCTGATCTGATTAGCCGTTCGAAATATACAGGGCTTTAAACTTTCAAATTAGAATTTACCGCAGCACGGTAAAATAAAATGGTAGGAAAAAAATAAATGGTGAAATCTTTAGCTGGAAACTCATTCTTTCTAACCGTATATTTCCCATAATTATACCTCTTAAGACAGAGGAGTTATTCAAGCCGATAAACTTTGTCGTTCAAATTGCTCTAGGGCAAGAAAAAATCTTCGCACGAAAAAAGTTTATCGGCTTGAATAACTCCTCTGTCTTAAGAGGTATAATTATGGGAAATATACGGTTAGAAAGAATGAGTTTTCAGCTAAAGATTTCACCATTTATTTTTTTCCTACCATTTTATTTTACCGTGCTGCGGTAAATTCTAATTTGAAAGTTTAAACCCCTGTATATTCCGAACGGCTAATCAGATCAGACTAAATGGGATGTCATTTGGTGCAGAAAGAAAACCTCTAACAGAATAAGTAAAAAAATCCCGAGTAATTAACTCCAAAATTGGTTTTTTTTCTCGAAAAACCTCATTTTTTAGGCAAAAAAATATCGAAAAATAGCCCTACTTGTGCAACGGATAGCTACTTGAACATAAAAGCTACATTAAATCTAAATATAGTTTTGGAAAGAGTGGTTCAATGCCCCCGGACTTTTTTTTCTTATTTTTGATATGACGTCATTTTACCGCATGAGAGCACTTGGCGGGATTTTTTTTCAATAGTACTAATTGATTCTCCATCGATTAAAAAACCGTTATCGGTATAAAATTCGACGTAGAATGCGATGGTTATAATAAAAATGCAATACATTTGGGGCCCCATTGTTAAAAATCGATTTAAAGATTTCAATTGTTGATAACAATGTGAAATCTTTAATAAATTTTGGTGGAACAATTTTTTTCTTAAAGTTCACTCTTTTAGCTTTAAAATGGTAAAAAAAGTTTTTTTCTAGCTCAAATAGAAGCAGAGTTATGAATTTTTAAAAGTGAGCGTCTAAGCAGAAAATCATCAAATTTTCACATTTTCGACCCTCGATATTTCCCAAAATATTAAAGAAAAAGAAAATCCTCGCGGATGGCTATCTTTTTTTCGTTATAGAACCCGTAAAAAAATTTCATCCAAATCAAAAACATGTCGGTCAGAAAGTGTTCGGTTTGTAAAAGAATCACCCATATATAATAAGGCATTTCATATGAATCGAAAATGAAAAATTTCCCTTCCACTGGAATATGCCTCCATTTTGAAGTATTGTAGGTGTGTCTTACAGTCCAGCCTTCGTAAATTTTTGTACCTTGATAGGTAATGTAGAAAATAACAGTCCAGAATAAATTAACAAATAAAATGATCCCCGTTATTTTTATTCCTTTGATTGATTTCTTCAATATATCTTTTCTATAAATTCGATTATCATCAAACCAAAAACTATTATTTACTGCCTGAAAGAATAATAATATATATATAAACATTTTTCAAACAAGTATAAAAAAAAAAGATGACACATTTTTAAGTAAATCAACTTTATTAGTAAAAATTCATTTTACTAATATCTTGCCTTCATATTTGCCACTTTCACTTCAATAATTGTCACTCTACACCCATTTCGTATGTAATATCATCGGGAACTTCAGGGGTCGAAATTAAAATCAATTATCCCTCCCAAAGCAACATATACACGGAACCCAAGGGAGGCATCGTCCCAGCATCCCTATGCTGTTCATCTCAACTAATAGGACTAGTCAATTCCAATTTTCCTTTGTCCCCTGACCTCCCGTGATTGGAACAAGCTCCCTGCGTCTATCTTCCCCAAAACCTACAATCTTCAGATTTTCAGGCATCTTCTCAGTTCCCGCAGTTGAGTTCCCCTTTTATGCTTCTCCTTTTGGTTTTATTTTCTTTCTGGCTGCATGTGACCACTGGCCATTATAGGTCTTCGGACCTTATGCACCCATTCCAAAAAAAAAATCTGGTGTGACTGGCGCACAGCACACAACTTTCTCTTACCTTCGGTAATCGAAAGTTGTGTACTGTGCTTGTCACACCAGATTTTTTGTGTCGACATGTATTTAGTTTCCGACAGTAGGGTACAATTGAATTCAAGATGTAAAATTTATAAGTATGGGAAAATATTTATATTTTGATACCATGGCAACCATTTCTCCTATCTTTTCTTTGGAGTACAAGAGTAAAGTGGTCTTCAGAAGATTTCAATCACAAAATGAGAATATACATTTTATAGAGAATCTAAAAAATAATTGATTTTTGAATTTTAAAAAAAATCGTTGGAGCAAATTTTGAGAAAATCGAAAAAAACTGAAAAAGTGAATCAGTAAAGTGCTAGTACTTTTTGGTCGATTTTGTTCAAAAGCTTCGTGTCACGCCCCATGGGGGTGCCTAACTTGAATATAAAATTTCAACTTCCCTTTTCGTTCTTGAGATATTTTGTTCACAGACACCCACACACACCCCCCGCCACCCACAGACAGACCATGTCGCGAAAACCACTTTTTTGGATTCAGGGGACCTCAAAACGTGAAGATCCATCAAAATCTCGACATCGAATTTTAAGAAAATGAAAAAACTGAAAAAGTGAATCAGTAAAGTGCTAGTACTTTTGGTGGGGGGTGCCTAACTTATATATATTACATATATACATAGGTAAGAGAAAGTAAAAAGTTGTTAGATGTGCTTTTTCACACGCGATCTTTTGTGTCTAGTAATATTTAGTTTTCGATAGTATTACCCCAATAATATATCTGAACAGTGAAGCTATAAATTTGTATTATTATTATTGTTATTTGTTCTATTTTTCATAAAAAAATTCATTCATACATCATTTGTACACCTAGGCAAAACTTTAAAATCTGCTGAGCAAGAGTGACGTACCTCAATAAGAGCATTAACGCGTCTCTTGTTAAGAATAAGATTAAACGATCTTAGAACTATCTTGAAAGCAGTTGTCCAATGCAAAACGATGACTACCACTTTATGTAGTTTCAGCTAAAAATAAGTGAATAAATATAAAAAAAAAAAAAACTTGGCGGAAATTGAGATTGCAATTGCAACTAGACTAGATTTCTATTAAATGCACCACCTGATTTAGTATTTTACTAATACAACTAATTAAATCGGGCACTTCATTTGTCAAGAGGGGCGTATAGAAATTTTTTCGGGGGGCCGAACTCAAAAATTTTTCTGCGGAAATTTTTTTTTTGAAACTAAATTTTTTCACGAAATTTTGCAGAACATTTTTTGCGGAACCAAAGATTTTCATCCTGCGGAAAAATTTGTTGCGCTGATGTCTGTATAACCCTATATATGTATATGTGTTTGGGAAATTTCGGGGGGGGGCGGGCCCTCCCCCCCCCTTATATACCCCCTGGTACCAAGGGTCGTGAGTTCGCCTCTCCTCCCGTCCCATTCGGCAAAAATTTATCTATATTGAATTAGCTACCAATCAACTTAAATAAATAAGGACGGGGTCTAAATGGCCTTAGATGCCGAAAATTACTTTTTGACATTATTCTAGTCCCCACTGTCAAAGTCATATACAAACAACCCCCACCCCCCTACAAATATGTTACCACATAAAACTACCCCCCCCCCCCTCTTCTCTTTCGATTCTATATGCCAGCTGTATTATACAATCAACTAAAAAAATTTATTATATTGATAAAGAAAACAAATTTTTATAAATTCAACATTCCCCCCCCCTCCACCCATGTCACAATTAGTAACGTTTTGTCCAGACCTCTACCCCCTCCTTAATATGTGAACGACCCCTTAGCTGGATAGGGGGTTCTGCGGGCTTCAGCCCCCTTCCTGCCGAAATATTTTTTTTTAAACTTGACTCCGAAATTTTCTTCTTATATATTTACGGTATTGACAGAGCCTTTTTAAGGCTTGTTTTTTGTTAAAATGAATGTCATTGAACGAAATTTTAGTAACCCCCCCCCCCTAATTTTTCAAAATTTCTAAGCCCCTCCCCCCTCAAAAAAAATAAAAAATCCTTGCTGCATTAAATAAAACGTACGTTATTCTCAAGATGATCTTCATATAATCTGATTGGAACAGTCATCATCAAATGAATAAAACTTGATAAAACAACTCCTGTTATAAATTTTACATAAATAGGCCTATCAAATGGCAATATACAGTGGTAACGTAAAAATGTTGCAAAAACGCCGAAAGTTTCTTTTATTGTTTTAACTTTCTTCATGTTGGAAAAGCTTAAACTAAAATGATAAAAATTTTTATTCTTTTAAATTAGGTTTATATATTTAAAGGTCTTTAAGATGAATCAATTTAATTATATAATAAGTTCAAATTGTAAAATTGATAGACAATTTAAAATAAAAAGAGAGATTTAGAAATTAATTAAAAGAAAATGATTTGACCTTTGGGAATTAAATTTTTTATATAGTCTAGTTTATTTTAAAAATGTTCTCATTAATTATAAATAATTTGTCTTCAAGTTTCTTATCGAGATCCGGGTTCTTTAAATAATAATAAGTGGATTCCTATCCAAGAGCAGATGCAAGGCGGGGGTAAAGGGGGTAATTACCTCTCCCACTCCCGGAATTCGAGAAAAACATTTTTCTTGGAAATTAAATTTTAAAAATTAATACTTACAAACTAGATTTGTATATATATTTTTACTTTTTCTTACCTATATATGTACTATTGCGATCGTGTCAGAAATTGATTGATGAAAATAATCGTTTTGAGGGTCTCTGATTCCAAAATAGTGGGTCTTCTAAAATTGTCTGAAGGGGTGTGCGTTCGAATCTATTTCGACACAAAAATGTGGTTGAGAATGCAAATTTAATATACCGAAGTAAGAGAAAGTTGTGTGATGTGCAACCAGTCACCCCAGACAAAAAAATTACCCCTCCCCCCCCAAAAAAAAAAAAAAAAAACTCCCTCGGGGTTTCCCAGAAGGAAGGGCTTCTCCCAAAATTTCAGCCCGTGCATCTTGTTCACTTTTAAAACTTTTGGTGAAGGGTTTCAAAAAAATCTGTAAATCAATAAAAAAAAAATTTTTAATCTCGCCAAAAAAAAATAGAATTTTTAAAATGTCGGGAATTGAACCTTTAGATAGTCGGAGGGATTAAATCCATCACGTCAAGACAAAAATAAAATAAATCGCCGGACCCTTTAACACCCTCTAAATTTTTGCCAATTGAAATTACACAGTGATCTTAATTTTTAGAACCAACCCTTATGCAAATTAGTGACTAATGAAATAAAAATGTTTTTTAACTAAAAAAATATTTTATTTAAATAGTAAATAAACTTAATTAATATTTTATTTTAGGCTTTTAGTTCGTATCTTTTTTTAAATTTCAAAAAGTAATTGAACCAATCTTTAGACATTTGGTGAGATTAAATAAGTAAAAATTATTTCTTTTCTCTAATTAATAAATATATTTTATTTAAATACTAAAATAAATTAATATTTTATATGCAAATATTATAAAAAAGTGTTTTGATTTTTTTAGGTGCATTGCTGCAAGTAACTGAACCAACTTTTACAAGAGAGCTCGCCTCTGATTTCCAAGTGTGTGCCTGTCTGTGTCTGTGTGTGCTTCCCATCAGCGACAAGGCTGACAGTTCAGCTTAGAATTATCTCAATATTAAAAGGTATTTATTATTTATTTTGCATTTCTCTCTCTTTTTTTGTTTTAATTAGATATTTTCTACTAATTTAACTTGTAAATCAAATTTCATTCATACTTAAATTAAATAGAGATTATATTTGAATGTCATTTGCTCCTTTAGGTTAAGATTCTATTTTATTTTCTCTTTTCTTTCATATTTTCGCCTTTTTAAAACTATTTCCTATTTTATTATTACATTTAAAATGATTTAAGTGATTGATTAAATAATAAATATTAATCGTTTATTATTATTTTCATCATCCTTTGTCAAATGGGTGCATTCACTTAATATGGATTGATTGAAAAAATTATCTTTTTTTTTTAAATCTTTTATTATAAATTTAGATTTTGAACATTCACCTTCGTTTTAGATTTCATGACTTTGATTTTTTAATTATTATTTTTACCTTCTCTTGTTTTTTTTTTTTTCTTAACAATTCTATTCATTTCCATTTTTTATTCTTCACTTTTCATTTTATTTTTAATTTCGAAACAAACGAAAAAGTAAAAGCAGATCAATCAATTTAATACTATAATTGAATTATTTTTGCCAAGATGTTATTATTAGAATTTTTAATTTTCCATTTATATATATAGAGTTATATTTTTAACAAGTTATTTATTACTAAAATGAATGCATGGAGGCTGAAAATTAACAAATTAATTATAAATAACTTAATTCTTTTTGAAAATTTTCTTAGACTAGCATCTAAAATTTTATTTTTTTGTTTTTAGATTAATGAATTCCAACAGCACCAATAAAAAGGACAGAATTTCGAAATTTTTTAGAACAAGAAATATACAAACATCAAGATTATATTTTCAAATGTAAGTAATCTCTCCATTCGTTTTCTCATGAGATTATTTCATTGTTTTTATAAAAGAAGATAAAAAACCTTTTTTGATTTTTCTTCTACTTTTGAACTATGAAAAGATTCCAGTAATTTTTTTTTTTTCAAATAAACATTGAAATAATCACATGAAAAATTATTTAATATTTCTCTTTCCGGAACTTAATAAATTTAAAAAAAATAATTTTTAGATGATTTGAAGAAACCTTATTTCGTAAATATCCTATATTTTATTTAATTAATTATTACTTGAATTTTAAACTTACGGAGAACTACTCCTGATTGACTGCCCTTCTGAAAGAGAACATGACATTCATTATATATCTAATGTCAGAATGAATTGAAAGAAAAATTGTTATAATAATTTAAATAATAATAGAAAAGAAAGACAATTTTTTAAGGATGACTAAAATATCATGAATGTCCAAATTTCAAATAGAACAAGGGGAATACTAAATTTAGCATTTAATTATATTATTTTCTTTTAAATTTCAGAAGCTTGGGTTTCTCTTCATATCTCAGCCTACTTCGCACCACAGCAAATAATATATATATATAACCCTCTACAAGGCCCAACCAAATTCGGGCATGTGTCGATTATGGTTCTCACCTTTGGAGAGTGCAACACATGATGGTCTAGCTGTAAAAAGATCCTCGGCCGAACTAGAATATATCAATCCACCTGATGTAACATATCCTCGAAACACAAGTGAGGTATCATCCCTTCATTTCCAATCAGAAGTCTTATGAATGTATAAATGAGATATATTATTGATTATATAAAAAGATAATTAGAATTATATTTATATAAACATCTAATTAATATATTAATTTTATAAATATAGGAAGATTTATTTGTCTATGGCCAAGTTAGTGGTGGCTTATTAAAACAATATATGGTATATTATTTAGATTTTATTTTTGGCTTCAACTGTGACTAGCAGTTGTAGCTGATTAGAAATATATGACTTTAATATAGGGAACAAACAATTATAATAACAAATTCTTTATTAAGAAAGCTCACATAATATATATATATACTTGTAACCTATATTGAAAATTAGTTCCTAGAGAAAGAAAAAATAAATTTGTATGTACATCGACTGTATTATTATTTTTAGGCCTGAAGATAATCGAAACTGCTAGCTACAGTTGCAGCCAAAAATAAAATCTAAATAATATACCATATATTGTTTTAATAAGCCACCACTAACTTGGCAATAGACAAATAAATCTTCCTATATTTAAAAAATTTAGATGAAAAATTGTATAATCCTACATTTATACTAATTTTAATTTTGTTTGCAGGGTTCTCCTTTGTCACCCATCGACAAGTCCAATGATTTGAAGAAGGGAGAAGATATTTTGTTTTTTTTCCTTAAACGAAGCAAACTGGGACTGGGACTTCACAGGATTAAAGGTAAGAGAATATTTTTTCATTTTTCTGTTTGCTTTCTTTAATTAATCTTTTAATAAATACAATTTATAGTTAAATAGTAATATAAATCATGATCTTTATCAACATAATGTATTTACTAATCTACAAATCTTCAAATATGTAATCATTATTTTGATTTTGAGCACACTACCAACTTCTCATCTAGATATCTGCTATTTATTCTTCTCAACACAGTGTCAGCCTTGACACGTTGTGGTTACTCTGAAGAGCAACTCGCGGGAACATACTGAAGCGGGGTTCCCGTTTCCTTCCTCAGGAGGCATCTCTAAATAGAGTTGGATAATTTATTGCCAAGAGGTGGATTTGAACTCGAGTTGTATTAAACTCAAGATTTTAAGCTTAACTGCTTTATCCCCTCGGCTAATCGCCTCCTCTCAACATTTATACTGTACCTAAATACAGATGCAGAGATACTACAATTACAAATCATCGAGGGCATCACAAGAATACTAACCAATTAAACATAATTTATTATCTTTATTAACCATCAATACATCTATATACTTTATACTAGTTA
>JAKCPI010009877.1:0-10709 GCA_023213315.1 Euborellia annulipes
ACGAATTTTACATGGAGTTAGATGTAAATGGTCATTTGACCAGGCAAATTTCTTTTGAAATTTTTTCATTAGGCTACGTCATTTTTTTTTTTTTTTTTTTTTTTGTGACTCAATTATTCTTGAACCAGACTTAAAACAACTCACCAGGGGCGTATATAGAAATTTTTTTCGGGGGGGCCCGAACTCAAAAATTTTTCTGAGGAAAATTTTTTTTTTAAGAAACTATACTTTTTTTCACACGAAATTTTTTGAGGAACATTTTTTCTATTGCGGAAACAAAGTTGTCCATCCTGCGGAAAAATTTGTTGCGCTGATGTCTGTATATCCCTATATATGTATATGTGTTTGGGAAATTTCGGGGGGGGGCCCGGGCCCCCTCGGCCCCCCCCCCCCCCTTAAATACGCCCCTGCAACTCACCCTATTTTTTAATTACATTAATAAGCTAACACGAATTATAATAACACAAGATATTTTGAAAAAATGATATATAGTTTTTTGTGAAAAATATTTGAATACTCAAATTATATATTGATTAATCCCTTAATTACACTTATAATCGAAACTACAGTTTATCGTAACTAATAAGGTGATTATGGGAATGGGGTTATCGTGATGTAAATCGGAACCACTATGCATTTTTTTTTTTTTTTTATGCTAGAGGCCTATATTTTATTTGTCAGGCTGAAAACGGGATCATTTTCTAAGTTAAAAACTTGTTAAAAATTAAAATGTTTGATTTTTAAATAATTATGGATATCTCATAGAGCCAAAACATTCTTAAGAAACTTTTTCCGTCCATTTTGGGACTTTGAATTTTTTATTGCATATAAAATTACTTTCAAAGTCATGTCTCTAATTATCTGACTTTTTTTAGTAGAATGAAATTTTTCAACAAATAACTTATTTTTACATTAGTTTTTAATGATCAGGACTGGAGAGTGTACAGTATTATCTTTTTCGACATCCAAGGATATTTAAACCCTGACTATTTAATTTGGAATAAATTTTTGTCTCATGGGACTGGAAGCGAACCCCGGACCCCTGGCATAAGAATGAGTCTCCCTCTAAAGGCCAAATTCCACTAGGTCGTACCCCTGCCGTGCGATGCCATCGGCCGTAATAGCTCAAACGGATTTGCTATTTAAATAGCATTGGAGAACGGCAGGGGCACGACCTAGTGGAAATTGACCTTAAATGACCTCAGATGGAGGGAGGTTGATCTCTCTGGTCTTTTATCTAATAGGATTTAAAAAAAGAAATTCTCTGAAAAATAAAAAAAATAAAATATTCTAATGAAGTTTTAATAAATAAATAGTTTTGGTCAAAGAAGTTACTTCGTCCTATGCAAGTGTCGTTAAGAGAGATTAATTCCTCAGTAATACATAACAATGAAAGGATTAGTATACAAGTCTATCTCTATAATATTTGGATATTCTCGTTAGTATCGATTACGTTGGATGAAAGTTGGATTAGTAATCTATTTTCGCGTGTATCTGAAATGAAAAGAAGATAAATTAGATTAATATTTTTAAATACACTGTATTTCAACACTGTATTTCACCAACTGCAAAATTTTTTTTCTTAAAATGAAATATCTATATTATTTCTATTCATTTAAATCTTTATTTCTATTTGTAGGCTGTCATTTGACGCCCAAGGCGGTTGCTTCGACGTCTAAATAAACAACACGTGTTTAATACAATTTCTACTGTATATTTCATGTAAGCTCTATGATATTGTTATCTAGCTCGCATATATTAAACTCTGCTGATTAGCTATTTGATATTAATAAATATTAATTACATTCTCAGCACTACTTTTTTTCATTTATCGGTAACACTCGTCATTCAAACTTCATCAATTTAGAGCAGTTAAAATAATTAGTGATTCAAAATCAGCACTAGTGTCTATCCTAGAATTGAAAAAAGCAAGATATGTAGGAAAAATACAATTCGAAATAATACAACTGATACAAGATATCTCTCAAAATAACCAACAGATCTCATTTGCTTGGACAAAATCTCATAACAATAACCCAAATAACGACTTAGTAGACTTTCTAGCCAAAAGAGCAGCGTTCATAAGAAATAGACTCCAAATAGGACTACCTATCAAAGATGCATTCTCCATTTTCAAATCAGATCTTACAATAGCCTGGAACAACCATTGGTCGTACACTGCTTTAACAAGGGGTTCTGCATTAATGAAATTAAAAAATCATACAGGTCCTCCCTGGTTTCATCACATTCCAGAACTTTATAGAGAGCACATCACGTTCTTCAATAGACTCAGGATAAACCACACGCTTTGCAACTCCCATCTATATAGATTCTCTTTTAACGATAGCCCCCTCTGTTCCTGTTCATTATCCATACAAGCAACGCCTCAACATTTAATATTTGAATGTCCCTTATATTCCAACAATAGATCACAGTTTCTCGAAGAAATCAGGCCATCCTTCCGAGACCCCCCAACTCTCCCACAAATTCTTAAAGGCCCTAAGAAAGAAATAGTCCTCGCTCTCCATAGATTTCTAAAAAACTCAAACATAACTATATAGCACTCTGTTTTTGACTGTATGCATGAGAAGCCATTCTATTCAGTATATGGATGGGATGTTGATCTGATGAGCAAGTACCTACATTTTTCGCTTATTTAAATTAATAAATACTTGGTTATATGTTTTTCATAATTACTTCATGGACCAACACATGATATATATAATTTTTTATTTATTAATTGCATAATTGAGAGAATATCTCAAAACGTCCATCTAGATCGCGCCTCAGTAACGGAGAAATCTGAACGCTTGATTTGAGCGTCGTTTCTCTAGTAGACTGAAATTAGCGATCTATCATAATTTAAATAAGCGAGTACGGTACTGTGGTCCACTCAGGGTTACCACGCGTCCTACCTTCGGTAGGACAGTCCTACAATCACAATGAATGCCCTACGTCCTACAATGAAGCCTAATGTGTCCTACTTTGAAAATAAAATATTAAGTTGGTTTTTATAAGTCTGTATAATCGATTTCTAAACGTCCGGATGAAAGAAATAAGTGTTCAGTAGAGTTAATCAAAGCGGAATTGCTTGTAAGCGTTAATTGTAAAGAAAATTGCGTACAATTTTATGAGAAAGTTTGAAACAACATTAAATTATTAAAATGCGCGAAGAGTGATGAAAAATTTAAGTTCAGACATTGAATGTAGTCATTAAATAAATAACTTAAAATAAATTAGCATTATCATCACCTAAAAAATTTATATAAAATTAGGGATTGTTGGGTATATATATGTCCATTTCCTATTGTCCTACATTGAGCATTTTAATATGTGGCAACCCTGGGTCCAGTAGAAGGACATGTTGAGCGTAAATCGACAGATCCGTGGTGCGACTCCCGGCGGTACCTACATTTTTGGCTTATTTAAATTAATAAATACTTGGTTATATGTTTTTAGAACTCTGAAAATTTCAACCTCCTAGTTCTTTCCGTTCTTGAGATATTTTATTCACAGACAGACAGATGTCGCGATCGTGAATGGCCGGTCTTAAATTACCTTTGATCAAACCAAAACTGCTGGCCAACAGGTTCTTTATTGTTGTAATAGGATTGACAGAGGCGTTTACCTGTGCAAGTTAAATAGTCTGTAGGTGAATGATTTGGTGGTGGCAGCAATCTCCTGAAAGCCTATTGCAAATGGAATCACATCCCACCCGAACTAATCTCACAGATTAGTTGATCAAAATTTCAAAGCTTCAATTTGTTTTTAAAAATATCTAATAATTTTTACTTTTTTTATTACAATTATTAAATAATATAAATAAATAATAGTTCACTTTAAATTTAATTTAAAGTCTTTTTTTATTTCATTTAATGTCTTTTTCGGCATCGAAGGCCATTTAGACTCCGTCTCTATTTATTTCAATTGGATTGGTAGCCAATAAATTTTTGTCGCATGAGTATTGGTATCCAAATGGCTTAAATAAAATCATCGGACTGCCTGGGGTCCGAACCCGCGACCCTTGATATAGAAGGCCAGCACGCTAACCCCCAAAATGCTTATTGTTGTATTTTATAAGCAACCATTAGATATTTAATTTTTACACGAATTACGAAAAACTAAGTGTATTGAGATTACATTTTTTATGCTTATTTTGAGTTTTCATGCTTTTTCCACCTTCGTTCTTATTTGAACTTATTTTATGAATATTTATATAATTTTTAAAAATAATTCAAAACATTCAGCAAAAACGTTCATGTAAAGCAAATCCTTCGTCAACTGCGTAAATCACGCCTTCCCTACTCTGGCTCGGGCCCGCCTGCGGCGGACCCTCACAGGGGGAGGGTAATCCTGTGGGACTGGCCGCACACTTTCGGTAATTTTAAGTTGCATTTTGTACTTGTTTATCAGAATATATATATACAAATAAAATTTTATACAATAGAATTAATTTTTAAAATTTTATATTCAAATTAATTACCTCCTTTACCCCCCCCCCCCCCTCCCTTTGTATCCGCCATTGGTATTGGTATAGAAGTTGCTTATTAGATGTTTTTTTTTTTAATTTTATGCTTATTGAACAACTTTTTATTCAAGATTCTTATGCTTTTTTAAGCACTTTTTTCCATATTTTTATGCTTTTTTTTGTCCAGTCTTTAATCATCATATATCTTTAAATTACGGAAAAAATGCTGAGTCACACCAGATTTTTTTATTTTCTTAATGTAAACTATCTGACTATTTTTATTAAAATTTCATTTTTTCTATGTTTATTTTTTTTAAATTTCATTCATTATTTGCTAATTATATATGACCATTATTATTGTGTATACATTTAGTAGTAGGTGTTTCTATTATATATAATATTTGGGAGCGGTAATTTCGTTGCCAAATAGAATAGAACAAACGGATAAGATGCGGGGGTGAATTCAAAGGGAAGCCCTCTGCTTATATTGAAGACCAGAGATGCGGAATTGAGAGGTGAATAGCCAGCCTCTGCCATTGTCTTATTCAAGACGTGCAAATGATGGATAGCCTTTCAAAGCACACCTCGGCTTTACTATTGCTTTCCACTGGGACCTTTTTTAGGCCAAGACGTGTTCCAATTAATTCAAATCCTCTTGTTAAAATTTTCAAACGCCTTTGTTTTAAATTATCACTTGATATTTTTCTATATAGTAGGATAGAATAAAAGGCACAGCAGCTGTTTTGTTTTTTTTTTAAATTATTTTATTCAAACCCAGAGCGAAGTTTCGGTCGGTTATGCAACCATCTTAAAGAATAGGGTTCGAAAGAAAGCCCTGCGATGTTTTAGGACTTTCTTTTGCCTGAATCCTAGCCATGAACATGGTCGCATAGACGGCCGAAACCTCGCTGTGTCCTCTGATATTTTTTGATTGAATCCTAGCCATGAAGATGGATCCATAGAGGACCAAAACCTCAGTGAACCAACCCTCTGATGTTTTTTTTAGGGCTTTATTTTAACTGAATCAATGAAGAGGACCCATATACGACCGAAATTCCAGTGTACCCTCTGATGTTTTTTAAGGTTTTCTTTTGACTGAACCCGAGCTATGGTCTCTTAGATGACCGAAACATCGCTTTGGGTTTGAATAAAATAAAAGGAAAATATGTAACTGATGTGTCTTTTATTCTAATCTACTATCGATCCAGTTATTCGAATCTCTATGTTTATAAATTTTACATCTTGAATTCTAATGAAGGCCCTACCATATGTCCACACAAAAAATCTGGTGGGACAAGAAAAGAACACACCTTTAAATCAATACATTATCTTATGCATATTTTTTTTAATGAGATCAATAAACTGGGATTTGACTTCTTTCCAATTCTCAACCTCTCATATTAAGTGAAAGTTCTGTGATGTGTGACCAATCACACCAGATTTTTTCTATTCGATTTGTTTTGTTAGTATCGAACTGATTCACTCTATCGGGCTTCACATAAATAATTTGATGTATCAATACATTGACTTGTTTGAATTAAACTGATTTGTTTTGATTATCATAAAGTATTTCTTCAAAATTCTCGACCATCTTAAATTCGAGAGGTTCATTGGTAATTGTTTTATCAAAACAATAATGTAATAATTATCTTTTAATTGGTAGTAAAATTATTAAATATTATTGTTCAATTATAGCCCTTGGGTAGTGGTGGAGAATGCCCCTCTTGTGCTAGAGAGCATCCCATCTCATGCGGCAAATGTTTATTTCAATTTAATTGGCTACCAATAAATTGAAATAAATAGAGACGAGGTCTAAATAGCCTCCGTTGCCGAAAAAGATCTTAAATTCAATTATATTCTGTAAATTTACAATGAGAAAATTTTATTATAAATTTTATCAAGTGGCCTAATAGGTGTAGCTTCTAAAATTAATTCTATTTATTTGCAAAATATTAATATAGTTAAATATATATATATATTATTCTTTTCCAATCGTCGAATGAAAGTCAATATGACTCTTTGTTTGATAAATTGCAGGGATAGAGAGCCCCATTGCTTTAAATTCGCATAAATCTCTCGGCACTCGACGACTGGACTTAAGCCTAAAACCCTTTGCCTTTTATTTATACAATGATGATGATGACAATCTCTAAAATATGCGAAAAGTGATGATAGGAGATAAAAAGAGTCGTTTGGTAAGAGACCAACCATCCGATTCATAATTATATTCAAGAAAAAATTTTTGTTTCCAAAAAAAAAAAAAAAGGTTTTGGGTTATTCGATCTTGTTAAAATAATTTTTTCCCCTATTGTTGTTGATATTTTTATTGAAGTGTGTTTAAACTAAGCTTTTAATTACCTCAGATAACTAATTATATCTGAAAAAAAAAAAACTCATTTTACTTTCTCTTACCTATAGACTATATATTTTAATATATAGGCCTATTTACAGAGAAACAGAAAGTATTAGATTCATGTAAAAAATTCGATATCTTGATTTTTATGAAACGTTTTGAGGCCCCCTGAGTCCAAAATAGTGGATCCCGCAAAGTGGTCTGTCTGTCTTTCTTTAAACAAAATATCTCAAGAACGAAAAGAGCTGGGGGGTTGAAATTTTATATTTAAGTACCCTCCTGGCACTTGACGCGAAACTTTTGAACAAAATCGCCCAAAGAGTACTAGTACTTCACTGATGTACTTTTTTAGTTTGTTCCAATTTCATTAAGATTTTGATTAAAATTCATAAATCAATTATTTTTTTAGATGCTATTAAAATGTAGATATATTCTCAAATTGCTCTTAAGTACTACTTTACTCTTGTACTTCATAGGAAAAATAGTAGAATTAGTTAACAATATATTAATATTTTTCTATGTGAATTTTACATCTTCAATTCTAATATTTTGGCGTAAACTAAATATATAGGGCATATCAACACAAAAAAATCTGGTGGGACAAGCATAGAACACAACTTTCAATTACAGATGGTAAGAGAAAGTTAAAGGATCTGCCCCCCTCCCCGGCCCAGGCGCGTCAAGCCTTTGACGCCCCTCGATACTGACATAGGTGCCCTAGGGCATCTAAATATAGCCCAGGGACGGTGGTTTTCTCATATTCTTTCCATAGATTGTCTAAAAAATTGATGGTTTTCTTTTAAAATTATATTTAACTTGAAAAACGGCGCCGTAGTTGAACTTCGTCCCCCCCCCCCCCCCCCCCGCCCTCAAAGGCAGGTTACGCCACTGGTCCAAGGTTAAACGTGTTCTTGTTAACTCTATGAACTAAATATATTCAAACGATTTCGGTTTAACAAAAAACCCACGAACAACATTGATAATCTGTTTGTTAAAAACATGATTAAAAAAAAAATAAATAAATATTCCATTGGACTATCTGATTTCTAACTTTTTTAAACTCTGTTGTTTTTCCATTTATTTTTATTTAAAACAAAAAAAAAAAAATATTTATTTAAAAATACTTCTTAAAAAAACACTAATTAGCTTGGTATTTGTTTGATTCGATATCTGCCCACTCAAAATAAACTCTTGATTACAAATATCCAAAACATTTTATTGTTATTTTAAGACAAAAAAAATCAATCTTCAAGATCTGATCAACAAGTTGTTTATTCTATGCCCAACAAAAAATAAACAACAGCCCGGTTAAAACTTTATCCAACAGAAATAAACAAAATACATGTCTAAAAAATTGGTGGTTTTCTTTTAAAATTATATTTATCTTGAAAAACGGCGCCGTAGTTGAACTTCGTCCCCCCCCCCCCCGATCCTCAAAGGCTATTTACGCCGCTGGCCCATACAATACACTGGCTATACTCTACATTTTTTACCCACATTTATTTCAATAGCTGAATTATTTTTTTCATTATTTTTTCTCGAAAATATGAATGGATACATTCAGATTTTTTACTTAAAATTTTCGTGTTAGTTGAACATATCTCAATCTGCTTTTGATTTACCCTACTGATTAAAAATCGTTCCGATTGTGGCGTTAACATATTTCACGTCAAATGATTTTTTTGGTAGAAATAAATTTGTTTGCAGGTGATTATATCACTGTGTTCAAAAAGGTGAATATTTACTTCCCGGGCTTACCGCTCCGGGCAAATTTTTTTAATTTTTATGTTGGTACTTTGTGCCAAATTTCATGTCAATGTCTTTATTAGTTATATAATTTCGTACGTGAGGCTATTCGCAAGAAGAGGCCTATTTATGGAAAGACAACTCTTGGTTTTTTCACCACGATAATGTCCCGTCTCACACGTCATTGATACTTCGTGAGTTCTTCGATAAAAATTCAACTCGTATCGTTCCTAAACCGCCTTATTCACCTGACTTAGCTCCGTGGGATTTCTGGTTATTTTCTAAATTAAAATGTCCCGTCTCACACGTCATTGATACTCGTGAGTTCTTCGATAAAAATTCAACTCGTATCGTTCCTAAACCGCCTTATTCACCTGACTTAGCTCCGTGGGATTTTGGTTATTTTCTAAATTAAAAAGACCGCCTCACTGACACCGCTTTAAATCTATTGAGGAGATTAAACGTGAATCGCTTCGCGCTTTGAAGGCTATACCAGAAAATGACTTTTTGGCATGCTTCGAGGACTGCAAAAACGTTTTCATAAGTGCATTTTATCGGAAGATAATTACTTAGAAGGGGTTGAAATTGATTTAGAAGATTATATATAGATTTTTCATTTTATAAAAAAAATTCACATTTTTTGAACACAGTATTCTTGACTCTCGTCTGAGTTTTTTTTTTTTTTTAAGTCTTTTCGGCATTTCTTTCTCTTTTTTTTTGCTTAGGCCATATAGACTTCGAACGATTCACTTACTTGGTGTAAACGCACCTTTAAAGTTAAAAACCTCAAAGACTCATATTTCGAGTTCTAATCTCAGCTTCGATCTGTTTTATGTAGATTTTTATCAAGAAAAAAAAACCTATCCCAGAATATAAAGAGCTTTTTAAAATTTTCAAATGAAATCCTCTCCTTTGAACACATTTTTTTTTTCACTCCCCTCTTTGAATTTGCTAAAATGTCTCCTTACAAGGGTAAATGAACCGAAGTTGGCTCCTTGTCTGTTTATCCGCTGTTGTGAGGCTGTTTCAGGGTTTCCAATGAACCTTTAAAAGCCCAAGTGCAGACACCCGGATTAATCCCCTGCCTCTGTTTAGGGGATATCTACTCGAGACCTGAGCTTAGTCATGTTCTAAACAGATTAGTTGTTACCTGGATTTGATAATAATTTACTATTCTGGACTACTGACATTAATCTAAAATTTATTTTTTTAAATATTCTTTTAAAAAATCTGGTGTGACTGGCGCACAAAAAGACAACTTTCTCTTACCTTCGGTAATCGAAAGTTGTGTACTGTGCTTGTCACCAGATTTTTCGTGTCGACATGTATTTAGTTTCCGGGATATACGGTTCATTCGATTTTCAAGATGTAAAATTTATAAGTATGGGAAAATATTTATTTTGATACCATGGCAACCATTTCTCCTATCTTTTTTATGGAGTACAAGAGTAAAGTGGTCTTCAGAAGATTTCAATCACAAAATGAGAATATACATTTTATAGAGAATTCAAAAAATAATTGATTTTTGATTTTTAAAAAAATCGTTGGAGCAAATTTGGAAAATCGAAAAAACTGGAAAAGTACATCAGTAAAGTACTAGTAATTTTTGGCCAATTTTGTTGAAAAGCTTCGTGTCACGTCCCAGGGGGTGCCTAACTTAAATATAAAATTTCAACTTCGTAGCTCTTTTCGTTCTTGAGATATTTTGTTCACAGACAGACACACAGACACACAGACAGACAGACAGACACACAGACATACCATGTCGCGAAAACCACTTTTTTGGATTCAGGGGACCTCAAAACGTGAAGATCCATCAAAATCTCGACATCGAATTTTTGACATGAATCCAATACTTTCTCTCTCTATATATTAACATATATATAGAGGTAAGAGAAAGTAAAAATTCATTATTTTATATCTCCATTGAACATTCATGAATTTTTATCTTGTAATATAAAAACTATTTTGTTCTAAATATTTTATTCATATTATTTGAATGAAATTCAAATAATAATAGAGGAGAAGGTCCAAATTTCGGCTACTGTTTACTTTTTGTGTTATAACTTTTGTTAGAATGAATATTATTAACTCTAACCATGATAAAATTGTACATTCAAAGGTTTTCTTTCGATAAACTAT
>JAKCPI010009878.1:0-19399 GCA_023213315.1 Euborellia annulipes
GCGTGTGTTTAAATTAATTGTGTGTGTATATTCATTTATTTATTCCTCCCACCAGGTCTCAAATCAATTACTTGAATAGATAAAATTTCGATATGACTTATTTAAATTTATTTTAAGTGTATTTTAAAAATTGTTAAAAATAATTAATAATAATTTTAATATTCATTTCTCTTATTTGCAGGTTAATTGGGGTGTTTTTGGGATACCGAAACAAAGAAATTAGCCTCTGATTCGACCTTCAAAATTTATCTAAAAAAAATTAAAAAAAAAAAGAAGACCAAATTTCTCCGAAACTAGTCAAGGTTACATATATCGATCTATGAATAAAAATCAATATTTTATACAAATTAAATATGTTATTAAATTGAATTCTTTAAATTTAATTCTTTTATTTCTAAATTGCCCTTTTGTTTCATCCCTTATATTTTAAATTGAGATCTCGTTTATTTAATTTTCTTAAATATAAAAAAAAATAATCTAATTAAAAGTTTTATTTTATTTTTTTTTTTTTTGAATGGCAAAATTATTAAATTTATTCTTCCATTGAGTTTAAATTGAAATAGATTTAGTGATTATTGAATATATGTTTAAGATTAATTTACAATGAAATATAATTCTTTCAGCGCTTTAAGTTATTTAAAATTATCTAAAAAAATTGTTCATTGAATTATTATTATTATTTAAATGCATTTATGATCAAAATCTCTAGAGATATTAAATTATTGTGAGCTCACGTGATGGTCATCAGACACAGCTGGCCGTAGGAGATGGGGTTGCAGGATCCCGAAGAATGGCTTCTATCCTGATGGCGAATGTTGTCGACGAAAGAAAAATATGTATTATATCGGATTTGGAATTCCACTTTAAATTATTTACTGTGCACAATTTAGTATATATAGAGATGGATTCAGGTTGCAGGAAATTTTCCAAGAGTCCAGATAATAATTCGTTTTCCGTGGTCAGGTCAGCTGGTGGTGATAGCGAGCGTTATCAGTAGCAAGGTCAAAAGCCAAAGGTAGAATGTGTCGCCTGCTCTTCGCTTTGATTTCCTTAAGCCTTCTCGAGAGTTCCAAGTGACGTCAATGCCATGTGATAAGACACAGGCATACGGTCTTTTAATTAGGAAGGGGTCTCTCTCTGTCGTATCATTAAGGAAATTTAGACGAACCGCAATTATTCCAATTTGAGTTCGAAATTTAAAAACAATATTTTATTAAAAAAAAAAATCGAGAAAAGAAATATTATTAAAATAATTACCAAAAAAAAAAAATGAAATCTAATATTTCATTACATCCCCCACGATGTAGAATTTCTTTGCCGTCAATGGCAGTTGATCAAGTCAAAGAAATTCTAAATGGGCTGTTGTTATATTATTTGTAACGAAAAAAAAAAATTTTGTATTTCTCATCAGCATTCTCCCATTCTTACAGTTATGCAATTTAGAATTAGTTTCCAAAAAAAATAAATAAAGCAGATTGATACCAAGCGAGAGGATTGTGTGTGTACCATATACACATCTGATGGATATGTGTACATGGGTCACACACAACACTGTCCAGGTTCATGGCAAAGTCCAATTGGGTAATCACACGGGTCTAAATAGGTTTTTTGAAACGAGATCGGTGATGAGGGGGCAATCTATCCAGCGCTAATGCTAGAGGAATGTCTCCTATATTTGATTAGAATTTACTAAGAGTTGATCATTATTTCCATCGTTGGATAATTTGAAATGATTCAGTTGCGTCGATTGATTGCAAGTATGATCATTTCTGGGTTCATATGATATAGCCGGGATATGCGAATTCAAATTTGTTACTCTATTTACTGAAATAAAATGTTGATCATTTCTAATTATTAATATTTCGATTTGCCAGTTGTTCGAGGTTATGATAGATGATTCAAAATATTCATATTGATTGTTCCAGGGTTTAAAATTATTATTGAAAGAGGTTAAAATTGAATTGATAGAAAGTTTTCGATTATCACGAGATTATTGCTATTAGCGATGGATTTATATATATATGAGTTTTATGCTCCTTTTGAAATTGGCAGTCACCCAGACTAATGGGGTTCGATTGAGCAGAAGAATAACTATGAGGCACTATACTAGTATTGTTGATTTCAGGTAGTTGCTCGGATGGATTCACACTGGAATCGCTTTCCGAATCAACTACTGGTGTGACTATAATGGTTGGTATTTGATAATTTGGCATCTCAAAGATGGAAATTTGGATTGTGTATTTTTATGTCTGGTTAGTGTTTGATTTTGTGTAGTTATGTCGATGTGTGTGTTAATGTAGGTAACGGCTTTGATTCCAAAGGTATCTCCAGCCGTACTGGAGGATTTTCTTGGGCGAATCTTCACTGAGATTGCATCCCAAGGGAACCACCGATGTGTTTGATGGTGTTGTGGTTTAATGTTTAACGGGTTTGGTCCCAAAGGATGTCCAGCCGCTTCTGGAACTTTCTCGTCTGGACTTGCATTCAAGTCACAATACGAGGGGACCTCCTTAGAATCATCGACATGTTTGTTACGAACTTCCGCTAGGAAATCGGCATTATTTGTCTCTATCCTTGAAAGTGTATCTAGGACGTTGGAAAATTTATTTAGAAGTAACTGAAGCATGTCCGTAGGGTTCGGGGGATTTGGGAGGAGGAGGAGGAGGAGTGGGGAGCTAGGAGGAGGCGTAATTACACCCTCTAGTCGCGATAGACCAGTCTCCTGCTCACCCTCGTCATCCTCATCGTTACCCGTGTGATATAGTCTATTTGCCAGGGTTAGCCCGTAAGGCGCTATCAAGGCATTGTCGTTCTGCTGCTCTGCCATAGTGGACTGAGTTTGAGGATCAATATGTAATTAAGAAATACAAGAATTAATAAAAGGGGGTTTGGGGACGATACTGGGCCTGGTTAGGGCCAGTTTAACATATCCCAGCACCTCCACCATATAGAGAGAGAACCGGCCTAGTGCGGTTCCGTTCCCACCTGCTATAGTGAAGGGTGGGGGGTGACTACCCCTAACTACAACAGGATTTTTTGATCTGCTTCGCAATTTTTGGGTTCTTGGGGCTAGTTAGACCCCTAAATTTTATAGCTGTAAATAAACCCAATGCTGATGTGAAATTTTAGGGCATGTAAATGAAAGAGAAAAATTAAATAAAATATTGTGGGCTTTAATGATTAGAATATGTTGCGATGTCGTCTGTACAATGCTCTAGTATCTCTGATGAGATATCCTCTTGCCTTACATTCAATGATACTAAAGAGAGTAGGGATGTTAATGAGGATTATCACTTAAGGCTAAAATTAGTTGTAAGATATCTTTATACAATGAGTAAGGCCAATTTAGGAATAAATGAAAAGCCCTATGTACTAGATTAACTGAAGACTATGATCCATATATGTGTTGAGATGTTTCGGTTTCAAAAAAAAATAAAAATAATTTTAATAGATAAAAAAAAATTAATTCGTTGTTTCGATATGTTGAATTATTGAATATCAAACTGCAATTAGAAATTACTTATAATCAATTGTGATCTTAATAAAAAAAAATTAAAGTAAAAAAAAAATCATTCAATGGTAATGGAACCCGAAAAGCCCGTGAGAAAAATAAATAATAAATAAATAAATGTGTGTTTATGAGGGTGAGTAAGCATAGTGCTTGTGTGTCCTTGAAGCGTCGGTCCTCTACCTATTGCCAGGTTAGGGCACCGAAACGCTCTTTCTCCAAATCTTCCACAAAGAATCGCCAGGGACCAAACAGGTTTGGACTTTACTCCATTACTTAACCACAAAGAAATGTTGCCAGTGACCATATAGGTTTGGACTTTACTCCATTACTTGACCACAAAGAAATATTGCCAGTGACCATATAGGTTTGGACTTATTTAAATTATTTATTTTTGAGTACGGCTCCCCGATAAAAATTATGTTTATAAGTGAAAATTATGTTTGCGTGTGTTTAAATTAATTGTGTGTGTATATTCATTTATTTATTCCTCCCACCAGGTCTCAAATCAATTACTTGAATAGATAAAATTTCGATATGATTTATTTAAATTTATTTTAAGTGTATTTTAAAAATTGTTAAAAATAATTAATAATAATTTTAATATTCATTTCTCTTATTTGCAGGTTAATTGGGGTGTTTTTGGGATACCGAAACAAAGAAATTAGCCTCTGATTCGACCTTCAAAATTTATCTAAAAAAAATTAAAAAAAAAAGAAGACTAAATTTCTCCGAAACTAGTCAAGGTTACATATATCGATCTATGAATAAAAATCAATATTTTATACAAATTAAATATGTTATTAAATTGAATTCTTTAAATTTAATTCTTTTATTTCTAAATTGCCCTTTTGTTTCATCCCTTATATTTTAAATTGAGATCTCGTTTATTTAATTTTCTGAAATATCATAAAAAAAATAATCTAATTAAAAGTTTTATTTTTTTTTGAATGGCAAAATTATTAAATTTACTCTTCGATTGAGTTTAAATTGAAATAGATTTAGTGATTATTGATTATATATGTTAAGATTAATTTACAATGAAATATAATTCTTTCAGCGCTTTAAGTTATTTAAAATTATCTAAAAAAATTGTTCATTGAATTATTATTATTATTTAAATGCATTTATGATCAAAATCTCTAGAGATATTAAATTATTGTGAGCTCACGTGATGGTCATCAGACACAGCTGGCCGTAGGAGATGGGGTTGCAGGATCCCGATGAATGGCTTCTATCCTGATGGCGAATGTTGTCGACGAAAGAAAAATATGTATTATATCGGATTTGGAATTCCACTTTAAATTATTTACTGTGCACAATTTAGATATATATATGGATTCAGGTTGCAGGAAATTTTCCAAGAGTCCAGATAATAATTCGTTTTCCGTGGTCAGGTCAGCTGGTGGTGATAGCGAGCGTTATCAGTAGCAAGGTCAAAAGCCAAAGGTAGAATGTGTCGCCTGCTCTTCGCTTTGATTTCCTTAAGCCTTCTCGAGAGTTCCAAGTGACGTCAATGCCATGTGATAAGACACAGGCATACGGTCTTTTAATTAGGAAGGTGTCTCTCTCTGTAGTATCATTAAGGAAATTTAGACGAACCGCAATTATTCCAATTTGAGTTCGAAATTTAAAAACAATATTTTATTAAAAAAAAAAAAATCGAGAAAAGAAATATTATTAAAATAATTACCAAAAAAAAAATGAAATCTAATATTTCATTAATGAAATCTAATATTTCATTACAGTGGATTCAAAACTTTGAACCTGTGCTCTATTTCGTGTTTGAACCAACTCAGAGTGGCTCCCTATTTAATAACTTTTTTTCTTTTATTTGATCCTCTCAAATTTTTTTCGCTCTTCTATTTAATTAACTGTCTTTTTTCCAAAGGTCTTAACTCTCTCTGCTAAAATCAAACTCTTCGTGCCACTACACTTTCAAAAAGTTGCTAAAAAATAAATAATTCTTACACTGTAAAAAAAAAAAAATCTTATTTTAGTGTGTTTTGGAATACTAAATTTACAAATCCCTTGTAAATGATAACTATTATGCATTTGTTTAATAAATTTACAAATTTATGAGTTCAAATATTTTTTACAACAAAAAAACATTTTAAAATTACATTTTTTTCTAAAATAGAATGTATTGTATTTTTGCATACCTTGTCTAATAATTTTCGTTAAAAATTGTGTTATAATTTTTGAAAGCTGTTTGGTTGGGAATTAGAACGCAAATACATATATATGTTGTAATTTTAGAAAGCAGTTTGGGATTAATAGAACCACGTCAAATTAAGTAGCTTAAAAATCTGGTGTGACTGGCGCACAGCACACAACTTTCTCTTACCCTTCGGTAAGAGAAAGTTGCGCACTGTGCTGGTCACACCAGATTTTTTGTGTCGAGATATATTTAGTTTCCGATAGCACCTTAGTTTCAAACTTGGATTTTAAATGTTGACTGCTTGAAATAAACTATGGTTATTTTTAAAAATTTTAATCTCATATTTGGACATTTTATACACAATAGAGAATCGTAAATAAATACAAAATTTCATAAGAATTGGAAAAAAAAATTTTAAATGCCTAAAAAGTTTCAAAGGGGACCCCCTTTTGAATCGAAATTAACATACAAATCCCTATAGGAAATTAACATTAGGCCTATGGAAGAGAAGGCGGAGAGACAGGCGATAATGTTTGCAAGTGAGAGAGAGAGATATATATATGTTTTCTCCTAAGCAATTAAAGACACAAATAAATGGGAATTTAAATAATAATTGATTTTTAATCTAATAAAAAGAAAAAGATTTAAATTCCGTTACCATGGCAACCATTTCTATCTTTCCTATGAAGAACAAGAGTAAAGTGGTCTCCAGAAGATTTCAACGGCAAAATGAGAATATACATTTTAAAGAGCATCTAAAAAATAATTGATTTTTGAATTTTAAAAAAAATCCTTGGAGGGAATTTTGAGAAAATCGAAAAAAACTGAAAAAGTACATCAGTAAAGTACTAGTACTTTTTGGCCGATTTTGTTCAAAAGCTTATTTTGAGCGTGTGGGAAGGTACCTAAGTTAAATATAAAATTTCAATCCGGTAGCTCAATTCCTTCATGCTAAAAGAACAAGAGTAAAGTGGTCTCCAGAAGGTTTCAACGGCAAAATGAGAATATACATTTTAAAGAGCATCTAAAAAATAATTGATTTTTGAATTTTAAAAAAAATCCTTGGAGGGAATTTTGAGAAAATCGAAAAAAACTGAAAAAGTACATCAGTAAAGTACTAGTACTTTTTGGCCGATTTTGTTCAAAAGCTTATTTTGAGCGTGTGGGAAGGTACCTAAGTTAAATATAAAATTTCAATCCGGTAGCTCAATTCCTTCATGCTAAAAGAACAAGAGTAAAGTGGTCTCCAGAAGGTTTCAACGGCAAAATGAGAATATACATTTTAAAGAGCATCTAAAAAATAATTGATTTTTGAATTTTAAAAAAAATCCTTGGAGGGAATTTTGAGAAAATCGAAAAAAACTGAAAAAGTACATCAGTAAAGTACTAGTACTTTTTGGCCGATTTTGTTCAAAAGCTTATTTTGAGCGTGTGGGAAGGTACCTAAGTTAAATATAAAATTTCAATCCGGTAGCTCAATTCCTTCATGCTAAAAATCTGTCCACACATACAGACACACACACACACACACACACACACAGACCAATTTGCGGGACCCACTTTTTTGGACTCAGGGGACCTCAAAACATGTATATCCATCAAAATCTCGACATCGAATTTTTGACATGATCGCAATACTTTCTCTCCTATATATTTCATATATAGGCTAAGAGAAAGTAAAAACAGATGAAAATAACAATTCCCTTTTTATTAAATGTAAAAAAAATACCTTTGCTCTAATCTAACTTTATTTATAACTGGAAAAGAATGTCAACAAGTGATTTGGAATATTCCAAGGCCTTTCTTAAATAATCAACCCTTCATCCCCCCCCCCCCCCCTAATCAACGCTATTTTTTGAATGATTTCTATTTATTTGGCTTCGATTTAGCTAAAATAAATTTAAAAACATTTTTTTCAATTTATCAACCCCTAATCCAATCTTAATAAATAACAATGCTATCGCCTTCGGCGAGCTTCTCGTCTAGTCAGAAAAAAAATTAAAACCCTGAAAAACTTCCCTGGATTCGCCTTTGGGTATTTATTCATATTTATTATTTTAATTAAAAACCTCCCTCCCAGAATCTTGTAAATTTTATTATTTTATTTATAAAACTAGCAAACATTTGGAAAATTGATCTTGGTGGCCAATATTCGCGCCTCCCTTTAGACTAGTCCGTGCCTCCCTAGGGAGGCGGGGCTCACAGTTTGGAAAACGCTGCTCTATGGTGTAAATAATTTAAAAAAATGGTATTTCAGACCTCAGAATGTTCTATCAGACCCACCAGGGGGACCCCCCTCCCCTAACATTTATTTTTCTCTCAAATTTAATAAAATTTAAAATGAATGAAATTATAAAAAAATAATTTTGAGATTTAATTTTCAAAAAAAAAAAACGCGATTTTAATACCCTTAATTGAATCATTTTCTGAAAATTTACAGTTAAACGCCTTCGATCTGAAAAAAAAAAGTTTCACTTGCATCGTGGTTTCATAAAACCACACAATGATTTTTTTCCTAAATTACCCCTTTTTTTGCTCCACTATCTCCGGATAGCCAGTATGACGGAGTATCGAAGTCCTGATTCGCACTTCTGTAGAGGGAATGCAGCGTTGAATTGAACATTTTGCGTATCTCACTTCAAAAATGACAAAATATAACTTTTTGACGTTATTCTTTCTCTAAAAATCTCTAAATTTCACTTCTATAGAAAAATCAAATTTAAAATTTTATATAAATTGTACTGACTAACTTGAGAACCGAACATTCAAAGTCTTATATGGCCTGAGTTCCCTAAAAGACTGTGTGAATGTGCGTGTGAGTGCGAGTGTGTATGAGAAAAAAGTGTGAATGTTTAAAAAAATAAATATACGTATGTATATCGTGTATATCGGTGGAAACTAAATATATCTCAACACAAAAAATCCGCTGTGAAAAGCACAGAACACAACTTACGATTACCGAAGGTAATACAAAGTTGTGTGCTGTGTCCCAGTCACACCAGATTTTTTTTCTGTCATGGCCAGAGAAAATCAACGCGTTTTATAAAAGATATTCTAACTCATATGGCCTTCCTTTATTTTAATAAATGGAAATAAAATACCAATGCGAACTGTTTTAGCTAAAACGCTATTTATCGCTTGATTTGTTCAATTTAATGGTTTGTCGTTCAATTGAATCATTTAAATCAATTAGCATCATGAACTAAATAAATTTAGCTTATAAATATTATCCGGGCAGGAATTAATTTAAATAAATATGACCGGATTTTTATTATTTATACAATTCGATGCCGAAAGATTCCAAATATCACAATCTAATATGACATACATACATCATTTTTTGTGATTTATAACATCTTTTTTATTATTTATATTTCAAAGTCTTTACCATTATTATGATAAATATCTCGTACGAATGTAAACTTGAAATGCATTTGTTATCTTGGGAAGAGGAAAAAGAAAGAGAAAAAGATCATTTATTCCCAAGGAACAAAAAAAAAAAAAACTTCGATGATTTAACAAACTCAAGGATTATTATTCTAATCTTAATCCTTTATTTTTAATTTTAATTAATAAAAAATTACATATTTCTCATGGAATGTTTTTCAATATCAGAGATATCTAATATATAATAGTATACAATTTTTTAAGTTCTTTTTCGGCATCTGAGGTCATTTAGACCCCGTCTTTATTTATTTCAATTGAACCTTTGACCTTTGAGACCAGAAACTAATGCTCTATCTCTGAGCCATAGGTCAAGGGCTTTATAGGAAAGATAGAAGAAATAGTTTCCATGGTAACTAAATATTATTTTTCGGCTATTGAAGCCATTTTGAATTTATTAGCCCACGGGGGCGTGGTGTAGGGTTAGCGTGCTAACCTCATATACCAAACGTCGCGGGTTCGGACCCCCAGGCAGTCCGATGATTTTATTTAAGCCATCTGGATACCAGATGGCTTAAATAAAAATGCCTGGACCCCTATATATATAAATTCATAAATAACGGATATCGTAAATGTCTTATATGGCCTGAGCTGCCGAAAAGACAGTGTGAATGTGTGTGTGTGGTGAGTGTGAATGAGAAAAAAGTGTGAATGTTTTTTATAAAAAAAAAAAAAAAAAAAAAAAATTTATTAGATAGATTTTAAATACAAAGTACCGATGGCTACCGGGTGACGTTCCACATGCTGATTGCTCGGTGTCACCAACTTTCGCCGCGCTTGGCATATCTTAACCACAACGATTGTGGTGACTGTTGCTCTTTTCCGTTGCCATGCCCCCAGAATATAAATATTTTTACTTTCTCTTACTTCTATATATTGGCGAAAACTATATATCGAGACGATAAATCTGGTGTGACAGTCACACCAGATTTTTTTATGTGTACTACATCTTGAATTCTAATGTATTGTCGGAAACTAAATGCAATGCAACACATAAAATGCCCTCGGACCTTGGTGTAGTTGCTATTGTGCTGGCCTTCTATTCTAAGAGTCGCGGGTTCGGATCCCAGCCAATCCAATGAGTCTATTTAAGCCATTTTTTTTTTTTATTTATTTATTGGCTGTCGGCCAGTAGCCATCCCGCCATTCTCGTTTTTTTTTTTTTTTTTACAATCTCTTTACAGTAAAATAGTTACAATAATATAAAATACATAATTTAAGCCATTTGGATACCAAATGGATTAAATAAATATGCCTGTACCTCAATAGACATATTAATAAAGGGTTGGACTAAGCCGAGCGCACAACTTTGCCCACCCACTATTCAAGAAAAAAATATTTGTCCCCCCCCCCCCCCCTAGAGCCCCCTGATGGTCCGATGTTATATATATTATATATCATTTTACTCGGGAGGAAGTCTAGTTTCTGAATATATAAAAAAAAATTATAGGTTATGTAAGAAAAAAATTTTTGTCCCCCCCTAATGGTCCGATGTTTACCAAAAGCTTTTCAGTTCTTGGCCTCTACCCCCAATTTATGGGTGCAAAATTTCAAAACAATTGAATGAATAGTTTTTGAGATTTCGTTGACGAAAAAAAATTACCACAGACACACACACACACACACACAGACATCATTCCAAAAACTACTTAAATGGATTCAGGGGACCTCAAAACGCATTTTGGCAGCTTCAGAAAAATTTCGATTTTTTTTACGATTACATTAACTTTACCTGTCCAACCTACGGTTGATGGGCAAAGTTAATAATCATAATTAATGAAACAAACCACTTTCAGAGTAGTATTATTTTTTTGACTTCATTTCTTCATTATCATATTAACGTGATTTATTTCTTTTGATTGAATTGATTAAGATCGAATGTCTTTTGGATATAAAACGATTAAAGAGAGAGAGAGAGAGAGAGAGAGAGAGACCCCAAAATCACAATGTAGGTAGACGTTGCCAAAAACGGTAACGTGCTCCCTGATGGACGCACCTCAATACACACCCACACATGCACACATTATGTATATTAATACATTCATTTGCTGATGAAAAAGTATCTCTCCCCTCTCTCGGGCAACTCCACACCTCTTTTCGAAAGAGGCTCATCTCTCTTTTAGAAATTAATACTATGATCTTGTCAAAGATTTTCTGTAATGTTAGGAAATAATTCAGAGGAAATACTTATTTTCTCTACTTTCTCTTACCTATATAGGCCTATATAATATATAGTGAGAAAGTATTGTTATTTTAATAAATAATTTATACCTCTGGAACAACGTGATTGAGTTGAAATTTTACATTCTTGAAATAGTTAAAAAAAAAATCGTTCAAGCGGTTCCTCAGGGATATCTGGTGAAATATTTTCTTTATTTCCACTACCAATACAACTACCACCCCCCTGAATTTTCTTGATGCACAGAAACACGCTTCTACGTTGAGAGAAGGTTGAATTTTCAAATAAGACAATAAATAATAAAACTCTCAAAACTTCGAAATTTTTTTTTTTAAACCCTTTTTGGTTACAGAGGTTATTTAGGGGTGATTAATTAATTTTACCGGGGGATGTTCCACACGCTGATTGATTAGTGTCACCAATCCCGAACTTTAGCCGCGCTTGGCATCACTTAACGGCAACGATTGTGGTGACAGTTGCTCTTCTCCGTTTAAAAAGAGCAACAAAATTTTAAAATATTTACATTTTGGATGAACTTGAAATTTAAAACGTTTTCGTCAAAAATGTCAACAAAATTTGCATTTTTTTTTCAAAGGTAAAAATTAGACGTTATTTTGTCTGTCAAGTAGACTAGATTTTAATAACTCGAAGATAGCAGAGTATGGGGGAGGGGGGGGGGGAGAAAGGACCTTGGGGCAGTACCTCTCTGTTCCCTGAAATTAAATCTCAACTTTTTTTTAGTTAATAAATACAATAAATAAAATAAAATATTACATTAAAAAAAAAAACGCTGCAAGAGCCTGGCAACTAATTAGAACAACAGTCACCAAAATAATTGCAGTTAAGCAATGCTATGCCCGGCGAAAATTCGGCTGAATGACCCCTAGGAATCAGCGTGTTCCCCGGTAGCTATATCTACTATTTAAAAATTAATATATTTACCTCCTAAATGGCCGCAGAAAGAACAAATAAAAAAAAATTTAAAATTTTCAATACTACGAATCCATCAATAGATAAAAAACGATAAAATTCTTTCATATCTGTTGTATTCACGTTATTCTGTGTTATACATTTATTATCTCCATCCCCCTCCCCTCCTCCCTGGTAGATAAGTATTAAATTCTATATCCTCTTTGACTATCAATTTACCTAGAATGATTATGGCACTGTAAGAAGTAATCTGAAATTTCAGCTCTGCAACAAGAAATATTTTGATTAATGTATTAACAAAATTTTATCATTATGACGATACAATGCTTAATTACATTCCTTGCTTTTGTTCATGCCTCACTTTTAGATGTCTCATAAGAAAAATTAAATACATAATTAGTAAACTCGCACATCATGACGCAATATTGAACTGACAAAAGAACCGGAATTCTCCCATCTGAACATTTTCTAATCCTTTAATATTTGCTCATAATTAGTGTTATTAGTAGGAGTAAAACCTAAAAAAAACGAAATAGAGAAAAAGTCATCGTCACAATTCCTTCTTCTAGGATGTTTTAATTTAGGGATTAATCAAGTTCCTTTGTCTTGTTCTAGGGACTGCTTCGACGCCAATGAATCTGAATCGACTCGTCTCTTCTGTATGCAAGCCTTTTGGTATGTAAATATCACTTCAAACTTCTAATCTAAGCTCTGGTGTCTAATTAATAGCGAATTCTGGAAGGTTATTTTAAAAGACTCCATGAATATAACGCCTCTACTTTACACGATGACCTACCTTCATTTTCTCTAAAAAAAAAGTTCGATTGATGCCATTCTACTATAAATTCGTCTTCTTCTATCCTTGTTATATTTCACCCGCAGTACAAGATAGTAGAATTTTCAATAATTGGAATTGAAGAATATTTAAAGCTTTGGAGATATTATGAATAGGAGGATCTTTTGGATAAAGTTTGATCCATTTCTCTTTGACGAAATCTTTCCTAAAGTCCTTGAGTCCGTCTGTCGTCGGCGCAAATAAGGCAAGGCAAGAGACAAGGCAAAGGCAAAGACCGATGGCTGCAGCTGGGATGCACTCACTCAGCCTCCGCCGCCCTTGAACCTCCAATTTGAACCAGCCAGCCAGCATCGATCCAGCACCGACAGTTCTGCTGCACCCCGAATTCTCCCTCTTTACTTTATTAAAGGGCCCACCACCACCATACCACCTTGACGATATCGTTTAATCTTTATGGCCCGACAGGGAGAAAATGTCTTACTAAATTTGAAGGAAGAAATCAATTTTATTTTATATTTCTCAAACTTCATATTCTGTTAATAAAATTTTTATTTCTTTCTAATTTGTCGTAATACACTGCGCGTCACAAAAAACGTAATATTTTGTTTCTTCTTAAGAAGACCTGTTCTAATCTACCTTAATGATACTCTAATTTATTAAACATTTAATATGAAATAACTTATACCATTTCTAAGTAAATTTTACACAAATACAAATCATTTTAATACAATTTTAATAAAATAAACAAAAATCTGACGATTTTCAATTTGAAGGACAAATCAACATAATCTCGATGTTTTGTTGGATATTAATTACAAATTTTGTTTTTATAAGAATTTCCAATAAAATAGACAGAGAAAAACTGAAATAGAAAGATTATTTTAAAATTTTAGAAATTTGGCGTCAATAAAAAATTTTCGACATTTTTGTCTTTGTTTTATTAAAATTGTAATTATTTATTAAAATGATTCATGTTAAATTTACTTAGAAATGTAAAAGATATTTCATAATAAATGTTTAATAAATTAAAGTATCATTAAGATAAATTAGAAAGGGTCTTTTTAAGAAGAAACAATGTGTTACGTTTTTTTTTGACGCTCTATGTATTTACTCCCTTAAAGGTGTTTTGTTTTATTGTATCATAGCAAAGGGGACAATGTTCTTTAAATACATTAAAGGGTTATCGTCTATGAAATGCTCTGCAGTAAAAAAATATTTTTTTGGTCCACTACACTTTATCTTTAAAATCTGCATTAATATTCTATGAAACGCGCGAGCGAAATCTTATTTCAACAGAAGGCTAAAATGGTAGTTTCTATGTTGACACACTCAAAATGAATGCAAATTAGGGTTGAAAGAGGGAATTGATGATATAGCAAAAATTCTATTAATAATAAATAATTGAAAAATCTCGATCACTCTTTGTTTTAAATATTAAATAATTATCCTTCCTTTTTTTTTTTTGGTAACAAAGGAAAACTGAAAGCTTTAAGACCCCCTCCCCCTCCTCCCCGTGGCCTATGGAGTAATGTCAATATTGATAATCTTAAAGCCAAGGGGCGCGGGATCAGATTTCCAGGCACTATTTAAATCATTTGTTCCAAAAGGTATAAATACCTGGACACCCACATAAATCATATTTAAAAATAATAGGTATCGTTAAAGTCTATATGGACCATGTTATGGATAAAGGAACCAAGTGCCATTATGATTGAAATTGAGATAATACCGCCATCTTGTAGGGAAAAAGATCTACCAGATCTCAGATTTAGGTTAATGGCGCTTGGTTCCGAATTTTTCAATGTGACCCTTCCGTAAAAAATGTCTGCCCACCACTGGTATAGTGGATCCTATTTACCGAAATTTCCCAGTTTTATACAATTATCCATACTTATTTATCATTTGACATTAGTTTCCTACCAGCATACCAGCATATCTAAATTAGATTAATTTTATTTTGATACAATTAGAAGAAAAATTCCGAATAAAACTCGTTTTTAATTTTATTAATCTACATAATAATCGTGATATAATAATAAGATTATCATTACCACACTGGCGTTTATTATAATAATAAAATTAACATCAGAGAAAGATTCCTAATATTCTATTCAAAATATGCAAGCTCGCATACATTAGTATAATGTTTTTATTTTCACGGACGTATAATTAGAAAATTAAAGTCAATGCACTTTTTTTTAATATAAAGATAATTATTGGACATGCTAACATTCAAACATGTTTTAAATTACCTTTTTCATTTTGTTTTGATTAATTAATAAATGCCTTTAAGGAATTTTAATATTACATATGTACATAATAAAGAGTACTTGAGCAGTCGGCATGGACTTATTTATTTAAGGAGTTGTCCCCCTTGGAATTTTTCCGTTTTGTTTACTGAAAGGTAGGCAACCCAATTAATCGACTCGTTCTTCTCAAGAGGACCATATATGTGTAGATGTAAATTAAATATCTCTAAATATTAATAAATGACCTAGGTGGACGAATCATTCTTTCATTTTGTTGAAATTTGTGTCGTAAAGGCTAATAAATATCAAACAAGGATGAAAAATAAAGTTTTCGAAGTCGGTGTTATTAATTTAAAATCCATAATTCCGGATAAAGTATGGTTTATTTGTTTAATTCTCGAATACTTATCTTATGGCCTTCTTCAGGTATATATCAGATAAAATCAAAAGAGTTTTATGTGTAGAGATTCAAAAACTGCTATTTCTCAACTGAAATTAGAAACAAGATGGCCGCCTCTTTCTTAACTGAAATTAGAAATAGACGGCCATTTTGTTTCTCATTTCAGTTCAGAATTTGTATCTCTAGATTGTAAAAATCTTTCTGAATTTATGTAATATTTACTGGAGAAACCCATAGAATAAGCAGCCGAAACTTAAACAATTGTACCACAGTTTACTTGAAATTATTATTTTTAATTTAAAGCGATTAAAGTTGAAAATACTGTAATTCTAAATTCCAGTCAAAATTTCACTAGTTCAAATTTATTATAAAATCTTAATTCTATCTCTTGAAAAATAAAATTTTATTTAAATCATTGGTTTGTTAGAGTTATTTTCTTTCCATCGTTTTTTTTTTTTCTATTTCACAATCAAGGCCAGTTTTTGAGACCAAGTCAGTCATCATTCCCTCAACCCACAAGAGGCCATTGGCATCAATATCGTAAAAAAAAAAAAGAATTCTTTCCCAATAATCTGCTAGCCAATTGATTTTTCTTTACTTATATTTACTTTCCTAATTGAAAAAAAAAAAAAAATAAATAAATAAATAATAACAACTGTAAAAGACCAAATATCATATTTAATTGTTAAATTGTATTTATAATTTCTCTTTAAAGAAATATAGATAGGCCTATAAATAAGCACAAGTCTATCTATTTTATGAAGATAAGAAAAGTTGTGTGCTGTCACACCAGATTTTTTAAAAATATTTGAGTTTCCCAAAGAAATATATGGATAAATCTTAGCAATGAGAAAGGTCTCTTTCTCTTTTATTTCCTTTCTTTAAAAATCTCCCTAATTTATTTATTTCTTGAATTCCCCTTTATTCACCACCCATTTTTTTCTTCCATACAAAAAAAAAAATTGATTAGTCAGATTTTCCCTACTCTAACTTGAATTGTAAATCAAGTAGAAAAGATCTCCCCCAAAATAAACTCGTTCCTTTATTATGGGGAAGATTTTGAGCTAGGAAATGTTCAACAACAACATCTTCGTTCCTTTTCTAGACATCTTTTATAATTACCTTTATTCCATTTATTTTCTATCAAGACCAGAGCATGGAAGAAAATATTTTTAGATTTAGCTTATAGGCTTATAGGACGTACATCTGTTTTTTGTTTAAATTTATTATCAACAAAAAAAACCTAGTTACGATTTTTGTTTGAGAGTAGAAGATAAAATGTTATTTTGTATGACATAATGTGGAGTTTCTTCAACTATTTACAGATAGAAGACACTTTGTTGAGAGTTAGTTATTGTCACTTTTCAAGAAATTCTTAAAATTTGATTCTATTTATATAATTCGCTAATGTCCGTTTGTCTGCCTTTCACGTTCTGTTTGACCAACTTCCCGTTGGAAATTTGAAACGAAATTTTATAGACTTCAAGAGGACCTTCTAGGGAATAGAGGAAAATTATTTTCATCCCGAAATTCCTATAACTTTTTGAGTTATTTATTCCTAAAGTTACGTTAATTTTTAATAAATCTTTAAAACTTATAGTCTAATGTTTTTAATGATTAATTCAAAAATTATTTCTTTCACCCCTATTAAATTATTACCTTGAATTTAGATTCATATAAGTATTTTTTTCTTTCTAGTATTACAAATTTATCAAGTACACATACTCAGGTCTATTCTTTAAAAACAGGCGTTAAAATTTAAAATAAACAAATGGGTGTTAGTAAGTAATAAAAGAAAAGAAAACGTAAAAACAATCAGCGTTAAAAAAATGCTATTCTTTCGGGAAAACAAAGTTTTAACAGCGACGTTAACATGTTGCTTTTATTTCAAAGCTATCAAAATCATAACCTTACTTTTCAGGTTAAGGACGCCATTTTTATTTTAAACACGACGTTAAAATATTAAAGCCACCTCCCTAGACATGGCATTAATTTTTAACACTATTTACTAAATGTTAACGCTTTGGCTTTAAAGTTTTTGTTTACAGAATAGCTATTTGAGGCAAGGAAGTGATTTTTAAAAGCATTTTTTAACGCTGATTCTTTTTACATTACTTTTTAACACCTATTTGTTTAATTTAAATTTTAACGTCTGTTTTTAGAGAATAGACCTGACTATGTGTTAAATTTTTATTAGTCATGTGTAAAATTCAAAGTGTTTTCTCGTTTATCTAAATATAGAGAATGTGAACTGTTCGAATGTCCCAGAGCAGGTCTCGCTCTTTTTTTTTTTTTATTTTTATACCCAGAGAGAGCAAATGTCTCATTTGCCTTTAGAATATTTACGACCCAGCTGACATATATTATTGTGAAAATTACCCTGGAGAGAGGTCGGGCTTAAGGTTACACCCTCCACCCCCTCCCCCACTAGGCCTTGGCCTCATCAATTGATTGAAGACGAACTGTTTACTAATAAAACAGAACGAATGGGTCAAGGTGTAAAAGTGCGGCTATTGAACTCGGCCAAAGTGATCATGAAACGCGGTGACCTGACCGTGTCATGGACATCATTCAGGATGAGAGCAACGCCTATCGGAAGCGGAACTCCGCCTCAATGCTCCTACTCCCTCTTTAGCTGATAGAACCCTTGCCACTGACTTTTTCTCAATTGAATGTTCTCTATGATTCATCTGCATACCAATTCGGTGGTCGCCTTGGGAATGAGATAAAGATAAAATGAGAGATTTTTTGTGAGACACTCATATAAATAACTCCTATCAGGGTCGTTGATGCAGTTAGTAGAAATTTTAATTACGCTCCGTTTCTTCACCCACATATGCATTTGAGGCTGCATTACGAATGTTTTTTTTTTGCTTTCTTTTACTCTATATATGAAATATTTATTTTCCTTTACCTATACATATATGTTGTACATGATGAAAAAACACGTCCTAAAAACCCTCAAGTTTGAATACTCAGAATGCGCAGGGACTTTGCAGCCAGAAATTTAAATAAAAAAATATTTTATTTAATTTTTATTTGTCGACGTTTCGGTCGCTAATCACGACCTTCATCAGGGCCTATGATCATAACATTTATTAAAAAAATTGATATTAAATTACAATAAGAATGTAAATTTGATAAAAATCAGATGTACTTACAAATACCTATTGTCAATTATACACGATCTTAGGTATCTTAATATTCATTGCAATTTAGTTTGAATATTTTTTTTTATTTATTTAAGGTCTTTTCGGCATCGAAGGCCATTTAGACCAGGTCTCTATTTATTTAAATTGATTTGTAGCAAATTCAATTTAAATAAATTTTGCCGCCTGAGACGGGATGTGAACCCGCGACACTTGGTACAGTGAGCGCCACAATTAAGTTTCAGTTTTTTTTTTTCAATTTTCTCAAAATTCGCTCCAACGATTTTGATTCACAAAATCATAAATCAATTATTTTTTAGATGCTCTTTAAAATGTATAGTCTCATTTTGCCTTTTGAAATCTTTTGAAGCACACTTTTCTCATATACTTCATTCGGAAAGATAGGGGAAATTGTTAAAATATAAATATTTTTCTATGCTTATAAATTGTACATCTTGAATTCTAATATCTCGGTGGAAACTAAACATATGTTGATTCAAAAATCTGGTGTTACAAGCACAGAACATAACTTTAATTATCGGAAGGTAAGAGAAAGTTGTGTGCTGTACGATCAGTCACACCA
>JAKCPI010009879.1:0-16046 GCA_023213315.1 Euborellia annulipes
AAAAAATGGTATTTCAGACCTCAGAATGTTCTATCAGACCCACCCAGGGGGACCCCCCCCCCCCCCCTAACATTTATTTTTCTCTCAAATTTAATAAAATTTAAAATGAATGAAATTATAAAAAAATAATTTTGAGATTTAATTTTCAAAAAAAAAACGCGATTTTAATACCCCTTAATTGAATCATTTTCTGAAAATTTACAGTTAAACGCCTTCGATCCGAAAAAAAAAGTTTCACTTGCATCGTGGTTTCATAAAACCACACAATGATTTTTTTCCTAAATTACCCCTTTTTTTGCTCCACTATCTCCGGATAGCCAGTATGACGGAGTATCGAAGTCCTGATTCGCACTTCTGTAGAGGGAATGCAGCGTTGAATTGAATCAGACTATTTTGCATAACTCATTTCAAAAATGACAAAATATAACTTTTTGACGTTATTCTTTCTCTAAAAATCTCTAAATTTCACTTCTATAGAAAAATCAAATTTAAAATTTTATATAAATTGTACTGACTAACTTGAGAACCGAACATTCAAAGTCTTATATGGCCTGAGTTCCCTAAAAGACTGTGTGAATGTGCGTGTGAGTGCTAGTGTGTATGAGAAAAAAGTGTGAATGTTTAAAAAAATAAATATACGTATGTATATCGTGTATATCGGTGGAAACTAAATATATCTCAACACAAAAAATCCGCTGTGAAAAGCACAGAACACAACTTACGATTACCGAAGGTAATACAAAGTTGTGTGCTGTGTCCCAGTCACACCAGATTTTTTTCTCTCATGGCCAGAGAAATTCAACGCGTTTTATAAAAGATATTCTAACTCATATGGCCTTCCTTTATTTTAATAAATGGAAATAAAATACCAATGCGAACTGTTTTAGCTAAAACGCTATTTATCGGTTGATTTGTTCAATTTAATGGTTTGTCGTTCAATTGAATCATTTAAATCAATTAGCATCATGAACTAAAAAAATTTAGTTGTTTTTTAAATGGATTTTTTTTTATTCGATGGAAGATTAAATATCCAATCTAATATGCTCATACATATTGTGTTTATACTCTTTTTTTTTATATTAAAGCTTTACCATTATTATGATAAATATCTCGTACGAATGTAAACTTGAAATGCATTTGTTATCTTGGGAAGAGGAAAAAGAAAGAGAAAAAGATCATTTATTCCCAAGGAACAAAAAAAAAAAACTTCGATGATTTAACAAACTCAAGGATTATTATTCTTAATCTTAATCCTTTATTTTTAATTTTAATTAATAAAAAATTACATATTTCTCATGGAATGTTTTTCAATATCAGAGATATCTAATATATAAAAGTATACGATTTTTTAAGTTCTTTTTCGGCATCTGAGGTCATTTAGACCCCGTCTTTATTTATTTCAATTGAACCTTTGACCTTTGAGACCAGAAACTAATGCTCTATCTCTGAGCCATAGGTCAAGGGCTTTATAGGAAAGATAGAAGAAATAGTTTCCATGGTAACTAAATATTATTTTTCGGCTATTGAGGCTATTTAGGAGTTTTACTTTCTCGTACCTCTATATATATGTTAATATATAGAGAGAGAAAGTATTGGTTTCATGTCAAAAATTCGATGTCGAGATTTTGATGGATCTTCACGTTTTGAGGTCCCTGAATCCAAAAAAGTGGTTTTCGCGACATGGTCTGTCTGTCTGTGTGTGTGTGTGCTGTGTGTCTGTGAACAAAATATCTCAAGAACAAAAAGAGCTAGGAAGTTGAAATTTTATATTTAAGTTAGGCACCCCCATGGGACGTGACACGAAGCTTTTGAACAAAATCGGCCAAAGAGTACTAGTACTTTACTGATGCACTTTTCAGTTTTTTTCGATTTTCTCAAAATTTGCTCCAACGATTTTTTTTTTAAATTCAAAAATCAATTATTTTTTAGATTCTCTATAAAATGTATATTCTCATTTTGTGATTGAAATCTTCTGAAGACCACTTTACCTTGTTCTTCATAGGAAAGATAGGAATTTCTCCTATGGTTGCTATGGTAACAAAATATAAATATTTTGCCATACTTATAAATTTTACATCTTGAAAATCGAATGTACCGTCGGAAACTAAATACATGTCGACAAAAAAATCTGGTGAGACAAGCACAGTACACAACTTTCGATTACCGAAGGTAAGAGAAAGTTGTGTGCTGTGCGCCAGTCACACCAGATTTTTGAATATATTACATAGATAATAATGGAGGCATAGAGATATCAGCCAAATTGGAATGATCTCCATTCCTCCATTATTATCACATCACAGTCACAACCTCAAAAAGCAACTATATTACATAGATTTTAAATACAAAGTGCCGATGGCTACCGAGGGACGTTCCACATTGCTTGATTGCTCGGTGTCACCAGCTTTCGCCGCGCTTGGCATCCCTTAACCACAACAATTGTGGTGATTAACACTTTTATCATTCATACTCAACACTCACACACACATTCACTGTCTTTTCGGCAACTCAGACCAGTTAAGACTTTATACGATAGATATACGATATACGATATATAGACGACCGTTGTTATCAAGGGCGGATCCAGAGGTGTTTCTCGGGGGGGGGGGTAACCTGATGTGACTCGTCGCACAGCACACTATTTTTTCTTAATTTCGGTAATTTAAAGGCGCATTCTGTACTTGTTTGCCAGAATATAAATATAAATCAAATTTTTAAGTATTAATTTTTAAAATTTTATATTTTTTTTCGAAAAAAAAGGTATTTTTTTTTCAAATCTCGGGGGGGGGGTAATTACCCCTTTACCCCCCTGTATCCGCCCTTGGTTGTTATTTATATCTATTGGAGCTCCAGACATATTTATTTAAGCCATTTGGTATCCAGATGGCTTAAATAAAATCATCTGATTGCCTGGGGTCCGAACCCGCAACGTTCGGTATAGAAAGTATGCACGCTACCAACTATACCAAGCCCGAGGGAGCTCTTTTCCGTTGCCAGACCCCCGGAATATAAATATTTTTTTATGTTTACTACATCTTGAATTTTGTCGGAAACTAAATGCATGTCAACACATAAAATGCCCTCGGGCCTTGGTGTAGTTGCTACTGTGCTGGTCTTCTATTCCAAGAGTCGCGGGTTCGAATCCCAGCCAGTACGATGAGTCTTAAGCCATTTGGATACCAAATGGCTAAAATAAATATGCCTGTACCCTCAATAGATATATTAATAAAATTTGAGTATCGTAAAAAGTCTTATATGGCCTAAGTTGCCAAAAAGACTATGTGTGTGTGTGAATGGGAAAAATTCTATTTTTTTGTAAAAAAAAAAAAAAAAAAAAAATCTAGTGTGACAGAACCCAACTTTCATTTACCGAATATAAGAGAATGTTGTGTGCTGTGCAACCTCACACCAGATTTTTTTAGTTTTAATTTACCTAAATAAATCGTATTTCCTCTAGAAGCAATTATTCAATTTAATTATTTTATTATTTCAAATTCTTGTACAATTAAATATTAAATAATCATAATTAATGAAACAAACCACTTTCAGAGTAGTATTATTTTTTTGACTTCATTTCTTCATTATCATATTAACGTGATTTATTTCTTTTGATTGAATTGATTAAGATCGAATGTCTTTTGGATATAAAACGATTAAAGAGAGAGAGAGAGAGAGAGAGAGAGACCCCAAAATCACAATGTAGGTAGACGTTGCCAAAAACGGTAACGTGCTCCTGATGGACGCACCTCAATACACACCCACACATGCACACATTATGTATATTAATACATTCATTTGCTGATGAAAAAGTATCTCTCCCCTCTCTCGGGCAACTCCACACCTCTTTTCGAAAGAGGCTCATCTCTCTTTTAGAAATTAATACTATGATCTTGTCAAAGATTTTCTGTAATGTTAGGAAATAATTCAGAGGAAATACTTATTTTCTCTACTTTCTCTTACCTATATAGGCCTATATAATATATAGTGAGAAAGTATTGTTATTTTAATAAATAATTTATACCTCTGGAACAACGTGATTGAGTTGAAATTTTACATTCTTGAAATAGTTAAAAAAAAAAATCGTTCAAGCGGTTCCTCAGGGATATCTGGTGAAATATTTTCTTTATTTCCACTACCAATACAACCACCACCCCCTGAATTTTCTTGACGCAAACTCTTGATAGAAGGTTGAATTTTCAAATAAGACAATAAATAATAAAACTCTCATAACTTCGAAATTCTTTTTTTAAACCCTTTTTGGCTACAGAGGTTATTTAGGGGTGATTAATTAATTTTACCGGGGGATGTTCCACACGCTGATTGATTAGTGTCACCAATCCCGAACTTTCGCCGCGCTTGGCATCACTTAACGGCAACGATTGTGGTGACAGTTGCTCTTCTCCGTTTAAAAAGAGCAACAAAATTTTAAAATATTTACAAACGTTTTCGTCAAAAATGTCAACAAAATTTGCATTTTTTTCAAAGGTAAAAATTAGACGTTATTTTGTCTGTCAAGTAGACTAGATTTTAATAACTCGAAGATAGCAGAGTATAGGGGGGGGGGAGAAAGGACCTTGGGGCAGTACCTCTCTGTTCCCTGAAATTAAATCTCAACTTTTTTTTTAGTTAATAAATACAATAAATAAAATAAAATATTACATAAAAAAAAAAAAACGCTGCAAGAGCCTGGCAACTAATTAGAACAACAGTCACCAAAATAATTGCAGTTAAGCAATGCTATGCCCGGCGAAAATTCGGCTGAATGACCCCTAGGAATCAGCGTGTTCCCCGGTAGCTATATCTACTATTTAAAAATTAATATATTTACCTCCTAAATGGCCGCAGAAAGAACAAATAAAAAAAAAATTTAAAATTTTCAATACTACGAATCCATCAATAGATAAAAAACGATAAAATTCTTTCATATCTGTTGTATTCACGTTATTCTATGTTATACGTTTATTATCTCCATCCCCCTCCCCTCCTCCCTGGTAGATAAGTATTAAATTCTATATCCTCTTTGACTATCAATTTACCTAGAATGATCTTATATGGCACTGTAAGAAGTAATCTGAAATTTCAGCTCTGCAACAAGAAATATTTTGATTAATGTATTAACAAAATTTTATCATTATGACGATACAATGCTTAATTACATTCCTTGCTTTTGTTCATGCCTCACTTTTAGATGTCTCATAAGAAAAATTAAATACATAATTAGTAAACTCGCACATCATGACGCAATATTGAACTGACAAAAGAACCGGAATTCTCCCATCTGAACATTTTCTAATCCTTTAATATTTGCTCATAATTAGTGTTATTAGTAGGAGTAAAACCTAAAAAAAAACGAAATAGAGAAAAAGTCATCGTCACAATTCCTTCTTCTAGGATGTTTTAATTTAGGGATTAATCAAGTTCCTTTGTCTTGTTCTAGGGACTGCTTCGACGCCAATGAATCTGAATCGACTCGTCTCTTCTGTATGCAAGCCTTTTGGTATGTAAATATCACTTCAAACTTCTAATCTAAGCTCTGGTGTCTAATTAATAGCGAATTCTGGAAGGTTATTTTAAAAGACTCCATGAATATAACGCCTCTACTTTACACGATGACCTATCTTCATTTTCTCTAAAAAAAAAGTTCGATTGATGCCATTCTACTATAAATTCGTCTTCTTCTATCCTTGTTATATTTCACCCGCAGTACAAGTTAAAATTTTCAATAATTGGAATTGAAGAATATTTAAAGCTTTGGAGATATTATGAATAGGAGGATCTTTTGGATAAAGTTTGATCCATTTCTCTCTGACGAAATCTTTCCTAAAGTCCTTGAGTCCGTCTGTCGTCGGCGCAAATAAGGCAAGGCAAGAGACAAGGCAAAGGCAAAGACCGATGGCTGCAGCTGGGATGCACTCACTCAGCCTCCGCCGCCCTTGAACCTCCAATTTGAACCAGCCAGCCAGCATCGATCCAGCACCGACAGTTCTGCTGCACCCCGAATTCTCCCTCTTTACTTTATTAAAGGGCCCACCACCACCATACCACCTTGACGATATCGTTTAATCTTTATGGCCCGACAGGGAGAAAATGTCTTACTAAATTTGAAGGAAGAAATCAATTTTATTTTATATTTCTCAAACTTCATATTCTGTTAATAAAATTTTTATTTCTTTCTAATTTGTCGTAATACACTGCGCGTCACAAAAAACGTAATATTTTGTTTCTTCTTAAGAAGACCTGTTCTAATCTACCTTAATGATACTCTAATTTATTAAACATTTAATATGAAATAACTTATACCATTTCTAAGTAAATTTTACACAAATACAAATCATTTTAATACAATTTTAATAAAATAAACAAAAATCTGACGATTTTCAATTTAAAGGACAAATCAACATAATCTCGATGTTTTGTTGGATATTAATTAAAAATTTTGTTTTTATAAGAATTTCTAATAAAATAGACAGAGAAAAACTGAAATAGAAAGATTATTTTAAAATTTTAGAAATTTGGCGTCAATAAAAAATTTTCGACATTTTTGTCTTTGTTTTATTAAAATTGTAATTATTTATTAAAATGATTCATGTTAAATTTACTTAGAAATGTAAAAGATATTTCATAATAAATGTTTAATAAATTACAGTATCATTAAGATAAATTAGAACAGGTCTTTTTAAGAAGAAACAAATTGCTAAGTTTTTTACTTTCTCGTATAGAGAAAGTATTGTTTATTAAAGCTTTTGTGGTTTGAAATATTATTATTAGGAGAATTTTTAATTATACTGACTGTCAGTTTACTAGAGTCGGAGCAAGTGCACAGTGCTTGATAACGGCTGCAGAATAAGCAGTTAAACGTTGTACAGTATTTATATATTTTTAATAAATATTTAATACAAAAATCTGGTCTATAATTAAAAATTCGACTTCGAGATTTTGATGTTTCTCCACGTTTTAGACCTCCTTGAGTCCAAAAAAACCATTTTCGGCATTATGTCTGTGATATAAACAAGTGAATTTGTGAAACAAATTAATTTGTTTATATTTACATGTTTTTTAATGACACCTGTATGATTTTGTTTTGACTTTTCTTTCCAAATTAAATTGAAAATGTCGTTTTCTTCTTTGATTATTTCAAAAACTATTCAGTTTTCGAAAAAATGTCAAAGAATAAAAACTTTTTAAAATAGAGTATTTTATCATAATATAACAAAGAAATTGAAAATTTCGAAATTTCTGAAAAAAAACTTATTAGGTAAAGTACTATTTCCAAGTGACGTATTTACTCCAAAAGTTGATAGAAATCTACAATTTTAGTGTAAGGAGCATATACCAAATTTCATTGATCTAGCTGCTTTGGTTTTTAAGCCATCATGTTCACACACACACACATCCAGACGTAATTCCAAAAGAATATACGAAAAAGTCTCCGGGAAGTCATTCCCCATATTTTTTGTTTTGACGCGCAATGTATTTACTCCCTTAAAGGTGTTTTGTTTTATTGTATCATAGCAAAGGGGACAATGTTCTTTAAATACATTAAAGGGTTATCGTCTATGAAATGCTCTGCAGTAAAAAAATATTTTTTTTTGGTCCACTACACTTTATCTTTAAAATCTGCATTAATATTCTATGAAACGCGCGAGCGAAATCTTATTTCAACAGAAGGCTAAAATGGTAGTTTCTATGTTGACACACTCGAAATGAATGCAAATTAGGGTTGAAAGAGGGAATTGATGACATAGCAAAAATTCTATTAATAATAAATAATTGAAAAATCTCGATCACTCTTTGTTTTAAATATTAAATAATTTTCCTTCCTTTTTTGGTAACAATGGAAAACTGAAAGCTTTAAGACCCCTCTCCCCCCTCCTTTCCCCGTGGCCTATGGAGTAATGTCAATATTGATAATCTTAAAGCCAAGGGGCGCGGGATCAGATTCCAGGCACTATTTAAATCATTTGTTCCAAAAGGTATAAATACCTGGACACCCACATAAATCATATTTAAAAATAATAGGTATCGTTAAAGTCTATATGGACCATGTTATGGATAAAGGAACCAAGTGCCATTATGATTGAAATTGAGATAATACCGCCATCTTGTAGTGAAAAAGATCTACCAGATCTCAGATTTAGGTTAATGACGCTTGGTTCCGAATTTTTCAATGTGGCCCTTCCGTAAAAAATGTCTGCCCACCACTGGTATATTGGATCCTATTTACCAATGACACATCGTTATAAGGCGGAGCCCCAATCGGCAGTCAGGGGATTTAATATTAAAAAAAAACTCAAAAGTTGTTCTGTACTTCTATAAAATCATACATCCATATATACAAATAGAAATAAAATGGCATGACCACCGACATTTCCCAGTTTTATACAATTATCCATACTTATTTATCATTTGACATTAGTTTCCTACCAGCATCATACCAGCATATCTAAATTAGATTAATTTTATCTCAGCCAAAAACATCGGAGATGCAAAAAGGGGCGCCTCGCATTATTTTTGCCTAGCGTCGAGGTGAAATCAAAAAAATGCGCCTCGCTTTTCTGATTTATATAAAAGCGAGGAAATATTTTCACTTAAATAAAACCCCTACAGAATTTTATTTGTTTCATATATCCTCGCTTTTATATAAATCAGAAAAGCGAGGCGCATTTTTTGATTTCACCTCGACGCTAGGCAAAAATAATGCGAGGCGCCCCTTTTTGCATCTCCGATGTTTTTGGCTGAGATTTCACTTCTTTTTGTGAAATATTACATGAAAATATTATTTATTAATTTTTGTTTATTAAATATTAAGTTATCCCATGAATAGATCTTTTAATATGCATTCCAATCAGTAAAAAATAAATACATCGTTTGGTATCCATTCGAAACGATAAACATAGGATTTTACCAAATTTTATAAAATTTTAGGTTTTTTATTTTTGTTATGTTGGTAGATTGTAAATACTTCGTTTGGTATTCATTCGAAAAGATAAACATAGGATTTCACCAAATTTTATAAAATTTTAGGTTTTTTATTTTTGTTATGTTGGTAGAATGTAAATACATCGTTTGGTATCCATTCGAAACGATAAACATAGAATTTCACCAAATTTTATAAAATTTTACGTTTTTTATTTTTGTTATGTTGGTAGAATGTAAATACATCGTTTGGTATCCATTCGAAACGATAAACATAGGATTTCACCAAATTTTATAAAATTTTACGTTTTTTATTTTTGTTATGTTGGTAGAATGTAAATACATCGTTTGGTATCCATTCGAAACGATAAACATAGGATTTCACCAAATTTTATAAAATTTTACGTTTTTTATTTTTGTTATGTTGGTAGAATGTAAATACATCGTTTGGTATCCATTCGAAACGATAAACATAGGATTTCACCAAATTTTATAAAATTTTAGGTTTTTTATTTTTGTTATGTTGGTAGATTGTAAATACTTCGTTTGGTATTCATTCGAAACGATAAACATAGGATTTCACCAAATTTTATAAAATTTTAGGTTTTTTATTTTTGTTATGTTGGTAGAATGTAAATACATCGTTTGGTATCCATTCGAAACGATAAACATAGGATTTCACCAAATTTTATAAAATTTTAGGGTTTTTTATTTTTGTTATGTTGGTAGATTGTAAATACTTCGTTTGGTATTCATTCGAAACGATAAACAGGATTTCACCAAATTTTATAAAATTTTAGGTTTTTTATTTTTGTTATGTTGGTAGAATGTAAATACATCGTTTGGTATCCATTCGAAACGATAAACATAGGATTTCGCCAAATTTTATAAAATTTTAGGTTTTTTATTTTTGTTATGTTGGTAGAATGTAAATACATCGTTTGGTATCCATTCGAAACGATAAACATAGGATTTCACCAAATTTTATAAAATTTTAGGTTTTTTATTTTTGTTATGTTGGTAGATTGTAAATACTTCGTTTGGTATTCATTCGAAACGATAAATATAGGATTTCACCAAATTTTATAAAATTTTAGGTTTTTTATTTTTGTTATGTTGGTAGCACTCCTTCTTATCACGTTAATCTATTTCTATCTGAATGGATCTATCCTAAAAAATTTTTGTTCCATTAGGGATGAAAATTACTAATAATAATATATATGTTCCTAGATGACGTCATCAGGGAGCAAAATAGTTAGAATTGTCTTTTTGCCATGTTAAAGATAGGACAAATTTGAAATTTTGAATACCTCTCAAAAAGTCACTTTTGATCCAAAATGAAATTTTATATCAAAGGTATCGGGTTTTTGATAGTATCTATTTGTATTTTAAATTTCATCCAAATCGAAAAAAAAAAAAAAAAAAAAAAAAAAAAATCTTAAAAAAAATGACCTAGGTGGACGAAGCATTCTTTCTTTTTGTTGAAATTTGTGTCGTAAAAGCTAATAAATATCAAACAAGGATGAAAAATAAAGTTTTCGAAGTCGGTGTTATTAATTTAAAATCCATAATTCCGGATAAAGTATGGTTTATTTGTTTAATTCTCGAATACTTATCTTATGGCCTTCTTCAGGTATATATCAGATAAAATCAAAAAGAGTTTTATGTGTAGAGATTTTTTTTTTTTTTAAACATTCACACTTTTTTCTCATTCACACTCACACTCACACACACATTCACACAGTCTTTTCGGCAACTTAGGCCATTTAAGACTTTGACGATAACCGTTATTGATAAATATACATATAGGGGTCCAGGCATTCTTATTTAAGCCATTTGGTATCCAATTGGCTTAAATAAAATCATCGGACTGCCTGGGGTCCCAACCCGCGACGTTTGGTATACGAGGTTAGCACGCTAACCTCTACGCCATGCCCCGAGGGCATGTGTAGAGATTCAAAAACTGCTATTTCTCAACTGAAATTAGAAACAAGATGGCGACCTGTTTCTCAACTGAAATTAGAAACAAGATGGCCGCCTCTTTCTTAACTGAAATTAGAAATAGACGGCCATTTTGTTTCTCATTTCAGTTCAGAATTTGTATCTCTAGATTGTAAAAATCTTTCTGAATTTATGTAATATTTACTGGAGAAACCCATAGAATAAGCAGCCGAAACTTAAACAATTGTACCACAGTTTACTTAAAATTATAATTTTTAATTTAAAGCGATTAAAGTTGAAAATACTGTAATTCTAAATTCCAGTCAAAATTTCACTAGTTCAAATTTATTATAAAATCTTAATTCTATCTCTTGAAAAATAAAATTTTATTTAAATCATTGGTTTGTTAGAGTTATTTTCTTTCCATCGTTTTTTTTTTCTATTTCACAATCAAGGCCAGTTTTTGAGACCAAGTCAGTCATCATTCCCTCAACCCACAAGAGGCCATTGGCATCAATATCGTAAAAAAAAGAATTCTTTCCCAATAATCTGCTAGCCAATTGATTTTTCTTTACTCATATTTACTTTCCTAATTGAAAAAAATAAATAAATAAATAATAACAACTGTGAAAGACCAAATATCAAAAATCATATTTAATTGTTAAATTGTATTTATAATTTCTCTTTAGGCCTATAAATAAGCACAAGTCTATCTATTTTATAAAGATAAGAAAAAGTTGTGTGCTGTCACATTTTTTAAAAAATATCTGAGTTTCCCAAAGAAATATTTGGATAAATCTTAGCAATGAGAAAGGTCTCTTTCTCTTTTATTTCCTTTCTTTAAAAATCTCCCTAATTTATTTATTTCTTGAATTCCCCTTTATTCACCACCCATTTTTTTCTTCCATACAAAAAAAAAATTGATTAGTCAGATTTTCCCTACTCTAACTTGAATTGTAAATCAAGCAAAAAAGATCTCCCCCAAAATAAACTCGTTCCTTTATTATGGGGAAGATTTTGAGCTAGGAAATGTTCAACAACAACATCATCGTTCCTTTTCTAGACATCTTTTATAATTACCTTTATTCCATTTATTTTCTATCAAGACCAGAGCATGGAAGAAAATATTTTTAGATTTAGCTTATAGGCTTATAGGACGTACATCTGTTTTTTGTTTAAATTTATTATCAACAAAAAAAACCTAGTTACGATTTTTGTTTGAGAGTAGAAGATAAAATGTTATTTTGTATGACATAATGTGGAGTTTCTTCAACTATTTACAGATAGAAGACACTTTGTTGAGAGTTAGTTATTGTCACTTTTCAAGAAATTCTCTAAAATTTGACATCTATTTATATAATTCGCCAATGTCCGTTTGTCTGTCGCTTTCACGTTCTGTTTGACCAACTTCCCGTTGGAAATTTGAAACGAAATTTTATATACTTAAAGAGGACCTTCTAGGGAATAGAGGAAAATTATTTTCATCCCGAAATTCCTATAACTTTTTGAGTTATTAATTCCTAAAGTTACGTTAATTTTTAATAAATCTTTAAAACTTATAGTTTACCTTGAATTTAGATTCATATAAGTATTTTTTTTCTTTTAGTATTACAAATTTATCAAGTACACATACTCAGGTCTATTCTTTAAAAACAGGAGTTAAAATTTAAAATAAATAAATGGGTGTTAGTAAGTATTGTAAAAACAATCAGCGTTAAAAAATGCTATTCTCTAAACAAAGTTTTAACAGCGACGTTAATATGTTGCTTTTATTTCAAAGCTATCAAAATCATAACCTTACTTTTCAGGTTAAGGACGCCATTTTTATTTTAAACACGACGTTAAAATATTAAATCCACCTCCCTAGACATGGCATTAATTTTTAACACTATTTACTAAATGTTAACGCTTTGGCTTTAAAGTTTTTGTTTACAGAATAGCTATTTGAGACAAGGAAGTGATTTTTAAAAGCATTTTTTAACGCTGATTCTTTTTACATTACTTTTTAACACCTATTTGTTTAATTTAAATTTTAACGTCTGTTTTTAGAGAATGACTATGTGTTAAATTTTTATTAGTCATGTGTAAAATTCAAAGTGTTTTCTCGTTTATCTAAATATAGAGAATGTGAACTGTTCGAATGTCCCAGAGCAGGTCTCGCTCTTTTTTTTTTTATTTTATTTTTATACCCAGAGAGAGCAAATGTCTCATTTGCCTTTAGAATATTTACGACCCAGCTGACATATATTATTGTGAAAATTACCCTGGAGAGAGGTCGGGCTTAAGGTTACACCCTCCACCCCCTCCCCCACTAGGCCTTGGCCTCATCAATTGATTGAAGACGAACTGTTTACTAATAAAACAGAACGAATGGGTCAAGGTGTAAAAGTGCGGCTATTGAACTCGGCCAAAGTGATCATGAAACGCGGTGACCTGACCGTGTCATGGACATCATTCAGGATGAGAGCAACGCCTATCGGAAGCGGAACTCCCGCCTCAATGCTCCTACTCCCTCTTTAGCTGATAGAACCCTTGCCACTGACTTTTTCTCAATTGAATGTTCTCTATGATTCATCTGCATACCAATTCGGTGGTCGCCTTGGGAATGAGATAAAGATAAAATGAGAGATTTTTTGTGAGACACTCATATAAATAACTCCTATCAGGGTCGTTGATGCAGTAGTAGAAATTTTAATTACGCTCCGTTTCTTCACCCACATATGCATTTGAGGCTGCATTACGAATGTTTTTTTTTTTGCTTTCTTTTACTCTATATATGAAATATTTATTTTCCTTTACCTATACATATATGTTGTACATGATGAAAAAACACGTCCTAAAAACCCTCAATGAATACTCAGAATGCGCAGGGACTTTGCAGCCAGAAATTTAAATAAAAAAATATTTTATTTAATTTTTATTTGTCGACGTTTCGGTCGCTAATCACGACCTTCATCAGGGCCTATGATCATAACATTTATTAAAAAAATTGATATTAAATTACAATAAGAATATAAATTTGATAAAAATCAGATGTACTTACAAATACCTATTGTCAATTATACACGATCTTAGGTATCTTAATATTCATTGCAATTTAGTTTGAATATTTTTTTTTATTTATTTAAGGTCTTTTCGGCATCGAAGGCCATTTAGACCCGGTCTCTATTTATTTAAATTGATTTGTAGCAAATTCAATTTAAATAAATTTTGCCGCCTGAGACGGGATGTGAACCCGCGACACTTGGTACAGTGAGCGCCACAATTAAGTTTCAGTTTTTTTTTTCAATTTTCTCAAAATTCGCTCCAACGATTTTGATTCACAAAATCATAAATCAATTATTTTTTAGATGCTCTTTAAAATGTATAGTCTCATTTTGCCTTTGAAATCTTTTGAAGCACACTTTTCTCATATACTTCATTCGGAATGATAGGGGAAATTGTTAAAATATAAATATTTTTCTATGCTTATAAATTGTACATCTTGAATTCTAATATCTCGGCGGAAACTAAACATATGTCGACTCAAAAATCTGGTGTTACAAGCACAGAACATAACTTTCAATTATCGGAAGGTCAGAGAAAGTTGTGTGCTGTACGATCAGTCACACCAGATTTTTTTATAAAATTTAAATTTTCCAAACAAAAAAAAAAAAAAAAAACTGTAAAAAAGGCGTTAATATTTAAATTATTTTTAGTCACTTCCTTGCAACAAAAACAAAAAAAAAAAAATAAATAAGACCGTAATGGGAGCGATTAGTCAGGCAAGGCTGATGACCGTCAGAAAGTTTTCCTCATATATCGCGTTCGACTTAAAAGGGATTCAATGTTTTGAATTAAAACAATAAATGCTTGTTTATACATATCATAAAAGGTGGTCTGTTTGTGGCTCCCTGCTCACTAACCAAGGACAGAAACGAGAATGAAGAAAGGAAGAGTTTGATACGATGACGATGTTCATGTTCATTCCCGGAAATTGTGTTTGGTCTCTTTATGTTAATGAACCAATCAGCAACATCCGGGACAAAATCGAAAACCGATCAACTGAATATCGTAGCTCTTTAGATTGTAACAAAAAGTAAAGCTTTGGGAAGGTGTTTAAAATATTTTTAATTTCTCTTACCAATGTAATAGTATATGTAATATATATAGAGAGAGAAAGTATTGGATTCATGTCAAAAATTCCGGTTTGATTGTTAGATCTATTTTTAATTTCAATAATGAAAATAATATAAAAGAGAAAGATAATTTTTTTTAAATAAAATAAATTGAATACATTTTTAATATTTTAAATGAATAAATAAATAAAAATCTGGTGGGACTGTCGCACAGCACACAACTTTCTCTTACCTTCGAAAATCGAAAGTTGTGTTCTGTGCTTGTCGCACCAGATTTATTGCGTCGACATCTATTTAGTTCCCGACAGTATGGTACATTTGAATTCAGATGTAAAATTTATAAGTATGGGAAAATATTTATATTTTGTTACCATGGCAACCATTTCTCCTATCTTTCCTATGAAGTACAAGAGTAAAGTGGTCTTCAGAAGATTTCAATGGCATTTTTGAAAAAAAAAATCGAAAAAAAAAAAAAACTGAAAAAGTACATCAGTAAAGTACAAGTACTTTTTGGCCGATTTTGTTTAAAAGCTTATTTTCACGCCCTAGGGGGTGCCTAAATTAAATATAAAATTTCAACTTCCTAGCTCAATTCCTTCATGCTGTAATTGAACACAGACTGACAGACAGACAGACCATGTCGCGAAAACCACTTTTTTGGATTCAGGGGACCGCAAAACGTGAAGATCCATCAAAATCTCGACATCGAATTTTTGATACGAGTCCAATACTTTCTCTCTGTATAAATTAACGCTCTAATTAGATAAGTGTATAACTCCACTTGTTTCCGAAAATCATTTTTTTGTATTTTCTGTTGAAAAATATCATTCTCCTTATGCCCTGAACTGGGTAAGAGCGTAATTCAAATTTTTCAGTTCGAAAAGTGTTTAACAGTGGCTCTAACAATGACACCAAATCTTTAAAAAAAGTATTTACTCTTCTTAAATTCGCACTGTAGAGTGATTATACCATATTCTCGATCATCCTAAAGACGCCAACACAATAGCAAAATTTATTAAATTTTATAAATTTTAAAGAGTTCATTGTTCAACTCACGATTTGCGTCGAACAAAT